>CM069441.1:109826572-109869007 GCA_035610835.1 Ophiura sarsii | reverse complement strand
GCAGTAGTCATGGTCTGCATCCCTAAGCACAATGAGAGACCAGGTACTAAATCTGGTTGCACGGCAGTATGCGTACGCACCATGTGCTTTAAAATTGGCGCTCAGTGATGTGTGTTTTGCTTTCGAATAGTATGTATGCAGTAGTCATGGACTAGTACCTCTAACATGTCTTTAGACCAGGCGCTAATCAATTTGTAAACACTACTGATGTAAACAACGGTCACCTCATCTATACAACCGTTCCCAGGGATTATAATACTTATGGATAAGAAACTTCCAAGACAAAACCCCGATTCTCTTGACCTTAATAGTTTGTCGCAACTGGTCTAGGTGGCGCACTATCATTTCCAAATAGTTGGGGGCTAAGGGATTATTTGGTTCACATTCTTCTAAAAGCACCAAATTGGACCATATGTTGCTCATACCATACTATTTTGATTTTTGATAAATGCCAACATTAGAGCCTTCTGGGACGGCCATATAGACCAATTCCAATATGGCCGCCATACTGGGGGATCAAAAATTCAAATTGCTTCAATTAAGCTGACAAGCATACAAAATTGTTTGTCTGATGTGTGGTTACTGAGATATTGAGCAAAACGTGAAAAGGTCGTTGACCTTTGCTTTTGGGGGATCAGAATTTGAACATGCTCCGATTTTGACAAACGATATCTCAAATTGTTCGTCAGATCACAAGGGTTCAAGAAATGGTAGTTGTTACCATCTGGAGTTGTTTTTTGGGCCTCTACAGGGTCGAAAGGTAACAATCTCTATATACGTCTATACGCTTATCTCAGTAACCACACATCGGAAGTGGGGCAAACTATACATTTTTAGAATCCTGGTGCTCAGACAAACAATTTGGTATGCTTTTCAGCTAAATTGAAGCAATTTGATTTTTTGATTCTCCAGTATGGTGGCCATATTGGAATTGACCAATATGGCCGTCCCAGAAGGCTCTTATTTTGGCATCCATCAAAAATTACAAGAATATGGTATGAGCAACATATGGGCCAAATTTGGGTGCTTTTAGACGAATGTGAACGAAACCTCCCTGTGATGCTCTAACAGCCCCAACTATGATTGCTTAATCGCATGTCGCAACTGTTATAAAGTGCGCTATGTTATGGGCCAAATCTAAACAATGCACAGATTGTAAGATGCAATCGCCTGCCGTTCCCCAAATTCTGAGAAGGCAATTAGAATCGAGAATTTAAGCAACAGTTGATCAATAAAAACCATATGAGTAAATCTTAACAATAAGTTGCGTGATTGCCTGAGACAAATACTCAACAGTTGCCCATTGAAACAATTAACGCAATATTTTAGCAACAAAATGAGTTTTGACCGGGGATTTCCCCAACTTGTTACTAATATAAATAGTTTTGCTCAACGTTGGGTAGTTTTTACTTTTATACAACACCTAGATTTCTACATATATGTTGAATAAAATTTAATCAACCATTTATCCAACAGATGATTAAACGCAATTAAGCAACGTATTTTGCTCAACATTTTAGCAGTGTATACCCAGGGACAATGGTATACCACTATAATACCTACCTTTCATCACACCACTTGGATCGTGTACAAGGCTGGGTCTGTCATTCAAATGAGGATTATTGAAGGCCTCTTTTATCGAGTCAAAGTCATTCAGACACACAATGAGTTGACCAAATATATTGAAGGTGTATATGGCTCCATGCTTATCCTTCAGACGACGCGCATACTCGTAAATAGGTACGCCAGAACGATAGCACGACCACACAGTTCTTAATATGCTAACGGTTGGTGGCAAATCCCTTCTTTTTCGAAGTCTGCTCCATGCAAACAATAATGTCCATGTGATTATGAACAGAAGTAAAGGTACGAAGAGTGACCTAACTGGGAAATTGTCAAACAAATCCATCATTTTCTTTTCTTACTAACTGTCATTAACAGGGACGCGAGCGTAATTGTCCTTCTTTGAGCTTGAATATAGTTATGGTAAGATTTGATGAATTCAGTTATGAGCTTGAAGGTGAAGCCACATTCACACTTGAGCGAGCTACTATAGAGGATGAACGGTATGGTGCCAACGAGAGAAAATATCGTTGTTACATTCGAAACAAAACAAATATTACAGATATCATTATTGATTTTATTTAATCTGATAAAATATATTTCTATCGTCAACATTGATAATAATAATATTGTTCTTCGATACTTTGCAATGCTCGCTGACCTTTAGCCGTCTGGAATGGTCTATTAGTTTAGTCAGTTCCAAATTAGCTTCGGTTCGAGGCTTCTGGGCCCTGGGCAACTTTTTTTTTCTCTCTCTCTCTCTCTCTTTTCATTTGTTTCATTTTTTCTGTGAGCTTGATTGATTTTTATTCAGTGTGTCTGAGTGTCCCCTACCTCTGTTGTGGTCAGATTCAAGCGGTCTTAGTTGGCACGGGTTTAAAATAGCACAAGGAAGTTGCTGATCCCTGTATATCTGTGACACTACTCCCAACAGTAACAGGTTCCCGGTCTACTAAATGCTCCTACAAATCTTACTAGTTGTGGCAAGCAATTCGGAAGGCAAGCACAGTGGGGGGCAAGCAATAGAGATTACGAGCATTTAGTAGATCGGGAACCTGTTACTGCTGAGAGTAGTTTCACAGATATACAGGGGATCAGCAACTTCCTTAGGCTATTTTTAAACCCACATTTTAAACCCGTGCCAACCAAGACCGCTTGAATCTGACCACGACAGAGGTATAGGAGGACAGGACACACTAAATAAAAATCAATCAAGCTCACACAAAAAATAAAAGAAATGAAAAGACAGAGAAGAAAAAAAAGTATCCAGGGCCGAACCGAGTCTAGTTCCAAATTGACGAGGGGAGCCATTGGCGAGACATAATCATGCGGTTTTTATATCTGCGCGCGCATAATGCCTTTTGCAAGCCTGTTGCGTCCATGCATGCTAACACTGGAGACAATTTCATCGAGCCGAACTCCTGTCGGGCATAATTTTGGTGTCGTTTGAGAATCATTTCCCTCAAAGTAGCATGAAGCCTATAGTAACTGAAGCCTATTAGCCCATATCGATTGTGTAATGTGCAAGTTGCTCAATTTTGTTCTCATCAGTACGTTTCAATGTGGCAACAAGAAGAACCCACTCCATCCCCACCCCCGCACACACACCGTTTGACAATTCTTTCCATCTATATAGTAGGCCTATTATTACTAATATTAGCTCATGTGAAAGATCCTCCGGGTTAGTAATCTTGTATGGTGCTACTACCCTGGCTGGATCCCCTGGATATATATTTTGATGCTACCCTGGATATATTGGCTATCATACTCTTGGTCTTCTGACGAATCACAGGGAAATTGTGATAATTGTGACTGAAATCAGGATACAGTATACGAAACTACAGTCCAATCACCGAAATATCGCTGGAAACCATAATAAGGATACCCGAAATTCCATATACATGATAAAGGGATAAGCACTATATTTACACGTCTATAGCAGTATAAGTAACAAATATTATGGATCAAAACGAAGCTTTTATACAGCAGAAACAAAAACGTATTATTCACGCTTGATGGCGCGAACTTAAAAGTCTTTTGGATTGCGTCCTTGATCGTCTGAAAAAATCAGTTTTCCTGGCTCCGATGTGCATCCTTCAAACCGAAACTGGTGCATTAAATGCGTGAAGAAGATGTAGAGTTCCATCCGGGCTAGAGGTTCCCCAATGCACATTCGATGTCCTGTTAAAATAGATGGAAACAGATTGATAATTTTATGATGTATAAAATGAAAAGGATGTGCTCATTAACATTCTATTTAACAGATAGGGACTTGATCCAAAGGGATGAACAGCTTTTAACCTGAACATTTCGGGGCAATGATAATTATTGATCTAATATTTCCCGATAAGATATTGAAATTGATAGGCCTACGGTATATTATATATATGTTATACAAACATGACTGTATAAATATATATTGGTACAAGGACAGATACCCAGCCAACATGTATGAATGGGCCCCACGTTGGCTACATGTGGGTAATCAGGGCTAATGAGGGCAAGGGCTATGTGCCGGCTGACCACATGGGTCCCATATGGGTTTTACAAGGGTCATAATGGGCTACGTTTGGGTAAACCTATCAGGGTCCCATATAGGCTGACCACATGGGTCCCATATGGGTTTAACAAGGGCCATAATGGGCTACGTTTGGGTAAACCTATCAGGGTCATGTGGGTTTTACAAGGGCCATAATGGGCTACATTTGGGTAAAACCTATCAGGGTCCCATATAGGCTGACCACATGAGCCCCGTGTGGGTTTTACAAGGGCCATAATGGGCTATGTTTGGGTAAACCTATCAGGGTCCATATAGGCTGACCACATATGGGCCTCATGTTGGTTTTACAAGGGCCATAATGGGCTACGTTTGGGTAAACCTATCAGGGTCCCATATGGGCTGACCACATGGGACCCACATGGGTTACATCAGGGCAATTCCACGCATGCGCACTGACCCTGGTTATATTGGTTTTGTAACACTATGGATTTCATATTTATAAATTTGGATAAATGATTCAATCCACATCATGCACTATTTCATAATTTAATGGCAAGTAAGAACATTACTTCAAACAAAACTGTACACATGAACAATTTTGTTGGAGAATGTTAATAAAAAGCCAAATAACTGAATTGTTCTTGCAATTGCCAGTCATTTATTCGGTTAACAATTACCTAATATAGGCTGCCCATAAGGCCAAGCCCATTTAAAACCCTGATTTGACCCTAATTAAACCCATGTTAACCCCCCCCCCCCCCCCCCCCCCCCATTGGACCCATGGGGGCCAACTCGCATGGCCCCTTTCGGACAAAGTGACCAAATTAGTAAGGGTCCCATGTGGGCCTGCCCAGATGGGACCCATGGGCCAACTCGCATGGCCCCTTAAGGACAAAGTGGCCAAAATATTAAGGGTCCTATGTGGGCCGCCCAAATGGGCCCACAAAGTGGCCCATAAAGGGCCCACATGGGGCCCAAGCATACGTGTTGGCTGGGTAGTATATGACTGAGAAATGAAATGTTGATAGTGATACCAGTGTCAATAAATGAGAAAAAACCTGCGGCACGAACCAGTGATAGAGAGCAGCACTTTTAAAAGATGTTCAAAGTCTGCGTACTGACATTCATTTAACCCAATACGTGTCTATTGAATTTCTAATCTAACACTAACAGTTCAAAAATCGGGCATATGTGAACCACTACCCTCAGAACATCGTAAACATGATAAATAATATGATAACGGTTTAACAGTTTGGCGTCAGAAGAGGGCGGATGTGCAAATGTCCACTACCGGGATAAAATTGGGTGAAATGCAACGAAAAAGGGTATAAAGAGAAAAAGATACCAACCAAACAATCTATTATCATGTTGAGGAAAATGTGCAGGGGTTTAAAAACGAATCCTGCAAACTAACATGGGGTGAAGATCCCTAACCATGCTTTACTAACGCCATAATCATTAAAGGGGCACTAAGAGATGTGTTGGAGGATGCGCCCTCAATTATGATAAAAACTGGGATTAGTATATTTTTATAATTGTATTACATGTATGAACTTACACCTATAAGGATTAAGAAAAATCAGCCCTCTATGTACAAGAAAACGTCGATTCAAAAAATGCTCGTCCCGCGGGACGAGCATTTTACGTCCGACAGTATCCCCCTGCAGTACGCGTGATACATAACGCGAACCATATTTGCATAGAGGGCGTTTTTCAATAAATAGAGATGATATTGTTTTAATCAAGTTTTCAGTTGCTGTGTTTTTGCTAGTAGGAACAACAGTAATGGCCATTTTTAATGTTCATCTTGAATTCTGAAGTAAATTTTTAAACATTTAAAATTTTCAACACCACTTAATGTGCCTTTAAGTGACTCCAGACTCGTCAACCCCGTTTTAGGGCTCCACCACATGGACCCAAATAAATCCCCGCTCTCTATTCAAATATTTTATCGCCGCCATTGAATACAGTTATTTAGAATTTTAGTTCTATATCTTTACATGTTTTAATTTTTGCTTTCAAAATATATTCCCAATGTATAATATGTAACAATTAGGCCTACCTTTCACCATTTTGTCTCATTTCAGAATTCAATTTGTAAGTCGCTCCTGATGTGAGCATTGTGTGTATTACACCTTCTTGTACATGTTGTATCCCGTTTTATGAATCTCTAGTGCTCTAAATACAGTCTTGCAGTGTTTTACCGAACTGATGATATACATATACCCATTTACTCACTTAGGGGGCTGGCATTTTCTTCGGAAGGGGGGGGGGGGGGGGGGGGGGGGGGGGGGGGGGTGGGAGGGGGGGGGGGGGGGGGGTCCCAAAAATGTGGATAGACCCAGACAATTTTTTCATGACCCCCCCTATCCAAGAGCTGCATATTTTTATGACCCCCCCTACCAATACAGTCCCATTATTTTGTGACCCCCCCCCCCCAACACACATTTCAGAAATGAGAATATCAAGTCAAATTTGTGACCCCCCCCCCATTTTCAATGAAATAATTTTATGACCCCCCCTGTTTTCATGTCAAAAAAAACTATGACCCCCCCAGTATATTTGGGACCCCCCCCCCCCCCCCCCCCCCCTTCCGAAGAAAATGCCAGCCCTCTTATTAGAAGAGATATTTAAGAAGTTGAACTTTCACTATCCAAGGAAATGGATTAGTAATCAACTGGCTAATTTTATCAACATGTGTCATAAACTGACTACTCGCGCCCTCTGTAGTTGTTTTGAAGAAAAGCTTCAGCACACTCACCTATACTAAATGGTATCAGCTCCTCTCTGTTACACACTTCACCCTTGTCGTCAAGGAACCTTTCTGGTTTGAACACACAAGGATCTTGCCATAAGTCAGGATCCCTGTGAACTGCCCATAAGTTGGATACCACGATAGCACCTCGGGGAATAATCAATCCTTGCACGGTTGTAGATTCTTTACAGGTGTGGAAGTTGCCGAAACGGGATATGGAAGCCATGCGTTGTATTTCTAGTAGAACAGCTTGGGTGTATTTGAGGAGAGGTTTATCGGCAAGCTTTGGCAACTTGTTGCGACCAACGACTGCGTCTATCTCTTTTTGAACGGCAGTTTGAACATCTGGATATCGCGTCATATAAAGGACACCCCATCTCAACGACAATGCCGTTGTGTCTGTTCCAGCACCGAAGAGTTGCAGAATTGTCATCCCCAGACTATGTTCACTAAGCTTTGGATATTTTCCACGAATATCACCTTCTTTATTTAAACGGATCTCATTCAGATATGAATCTATAAAGTCACGGTGTACCTCGGGGTTAACATGGTTAAGATCACTCTTATGATTTTGAATGTGGTCAGCAGCAAAATCCTTCAACTTTACACCAATGGCGGTCATTTCATGAAGAGCTTTTGCCCCGTAGGGAAAGAAACGTAGCTTGGGAATGAACAGTATAGGTAAATTCTTTACGGTCTTTTGTAGTTGAAGCGTTGATAATTCTAAGAAGTATTTGAACCTATCGTCACTGTATTCGTAACGTTTTCCAAAAATGACTGAGCATATGACGTTAGAAACTGCTCGAATTAACAGATGGGTTGGATCGAAGGGCTTTCCTCTGAACAAAGCGATTTCTTCTAAGAAGGCGCCGCTTTCGTCTTCTATTTTGCTTTCAAATTTGGATCTTCCAATTCCAAACTTGCGGAAGATTCCGAAGGTAAAACGACGTTGTTGGCTCCATAATTCACCACTTGCTAGAACAATGCCTACATAATAGAATAATATGGAAATAGAAGTGTTTAATCTGGGCCCTAAGTTAAGATTAATCATCAGTGAACTAAGGAAGAGTTATTTTGAACTCTTCTTAAGCCTGGTTACGAAGAATATTTAAGAATTTTTACTGAGTTAGTTGAGCTTTATTAAGAAGGGCCAAGTTCTGAAGTTTGACCGAGGCACTATCATGAAGATCAACACAACAATTCGTAAACTAACTTACTTAGAAGAGTTTTATGCGATAGGACCCGGGTTTATTAATTTTCACATCTAAAATATAGTCCATTAATTGTAAAAACCACACACTATCATGCTACTAGGAAAAAAGTTAAATATAGTAGTTAAATATTGCAGTATTTTTTGTTGTTTTGGCGTAGAACAACTCTACAGGCGGAGTCGTTGTTCCACTTAAAATAAGACTACAGGTCCATATGTCAAACAATAATTATAACACCGGTACCTATTTCCGTAGTGTACAGGACAGGTCCCTAATACGATCCCTTATTTCAATACAGGACAGGTCCCTAATACGATCCCTTATTTCCATACAGGACAGGTCCCTACTACGATCCCTTATTTCCATACAGGACAGGTCCCTAATGCGATCCCTTATTTCCATACAGGACAGGTCCCTAATACGATCCCTTATTTCCATACAGGACAGGTCCCTAATACGATCCCTTATTTCCATACAGGACAGGTCCCTAATACGATCCTTTATTTCCATACAGGATAGGTCCCTAATACGATCCTTTATTTCCATACAGGACAGGTCCCTAATACGATCCTTTATTTCCATACAGGACAGGTCCCAAATACGATCCTTTATTTCCATACAGGACAGGTCCCTCATACGATCCTTTATTTCCATACAGGACAGGTCCCGATGTTAATACGATCCCTTATTTCCATACAGGACAGGTCCCAAATACGATCCTTTATTTCCATACAGGACATGTCCTTAATACGATCCCTTATTTCCATATAGGACAGGTCCCTAATACGATCCCTTATTTCCATACAGGACAGGTCCCTAACAGGTCCCTTGGCGTAGAACAACTCTACAGGCGGAGTCGTTGTTCCACTTAAAATAAGACTACAGGTCCATATGTCAAACAATAATTATAACACCGGTACCTATTTCCGTAGTGTACAGGACAGGTCCCTAATACGATCCCTTATTTCAATACAGGACAGGTCCCTAATACGATGCCTTATTTCAATACAGGACAGGTCCCTAATACGATCCCTTATTTCCATACAGGACAGGTCCCTAATGCGATCCCTTATTTCCATACAGGACAGGTCCCTAATACGATCCCTTATTTCCATACAGGACAGGTCCCTAATACGATCCTTTATTTCCATACAGGATAGGTCCCTAATACGATCCTTTATTTCCATACAGGACAGGTCCCTAATACGATCCTTTATTTCCATACAGGACAGGTCCCAAATACGATCCTTTATTTCCATACAGGACAGGCCCTAATACGATCCCTTATTTCCATACAGGACAGGTCCCAAATACGATCCTTTATTTCCATACAGGACATGTCCTTAATACGATCCCTTATTTCCATATAGGACAGGTCCCTAATACGATCCCTTATTTCCATACAGGACAGGTCCCTAACAGGTCCCTTGGCGTAGAACAACTCTACAGGCGGAGTCGTTGTTCCACTTAAAATAAGACTACAGGTCCATATGTCAAACAATAATTATAACACCGGTACCTATTTCCGTAGTGTACAGGACAGGTCCCTAATACGATCCCTTATTTCAATACAGGACAGGTCCCTAATACGATGCCTTATTTCAATACAGGACAGGTCCCTAATACGATCCCTTATTTCCATACAGGACAGGTCCCTAATGCGATCCCTTATTTCCATACAGGACAGGTCCCTAATACGATCCCTTATTTCCATACAGGACAGGTCCCTAATACGATCCTTTATTTCCATACAGGATAGGTCCCTAATACGATCCTTTATTTCCATACAGGACAGGTCCCTAATACGATCCTTTATTTCCATACAGGACAGGTCCCAAATACGATCCTTTATTTCCATACAGGACAGGCCCTAATACGATCCCTTATTTCCATACAGGACAGGTCCCAAATACGATCCTTTATTTCCATACAGGACATGTCCTTAATACGATCCCTTATTTCCATATAGGACAGGTCCCTAATACGATCCCTTATTTCCATACAGGACAGGTCCCTAACAGGTCCCTTGGCGTAGAACAACTCTACAGGCGGAGTCGTTGTTCCACTTAAAATAAGACTACAGGTCCATATGTCAAACAATAATTATAACACCGGTACCTATTTCCGTAGTGTACAGGACAGGTCCCTAATACGATCCCTTATTTCAATACAGGACAGGTCCCTAATACGATGCCTTATTTCAATACAGGACAGGTCCCTAATACGATCCCTTATTTCCATACAGGACAGGTCCCTAATGCGATCCCTTATTTCCATACAGGACAGGTCCCTAATACGATCCCTTATTTCCATACAGGACAGGTCCCTAATACGATCCTTTATTTCCATACAGGATAGGTCCCTAATACGATCCTTTATTTCCATACAGGACAGGTCCCTAATACGATCCTTTATTTCCATACAGGACAGGTCCCAAATACGATCCTTTATTTCCATACAGGACAGGCCCTAATACGATCCCTTATTTCCATACAGGACAGGTCCCAAATACGATCCTTTATTTCCATACAGGACATGTCCTTAATACGATCCCTTATTTCCATATAGGACAGGTCCCTAATACGATCCCTTATTTCCATACAGGACAGGTCCCTAATACGATCCATTATTTCCATACAGGACAGGTCCCTAATACGATCCCTTATTTCCATACAGGACAGGTCCCAAATACGATCCTTTATTTCCATACAGGACAGGTCCCTCATACGATCCTTTATTTCCATACATGACAGGCCCTAATACGATCCCTTATTTCCATACAGGACCGGTCTGTAATACGATCCTTTATTTCCATACAGGACAGGTCTCTAATACGATCCTTTATTTCCATACAGGAAAGGTCCTTCATACGCTGACATACGTTATACATACGTTGACATACGCTGTCATACGTTAGAGGTACGTTACTCGTAAGAGTTATAGGTTGGACCTATAGATTTATCCTTCTAGATATTTTAATAGTTATAATCTAGGCTGCGTTTACTTGAACTGGCAAAACTTTTCCCGCCGTGTACGAAACTCAATTTCTGCAGCGGCATAAGTCACGTGTTCGTTGTACGCCGAGGATACGCTGAGTATAAGTCGAACACGGCAGACATACGTTACGAATACGTTAAGCATACGTTGGTCATACGCTCGCATACGCTGTGATACGCTGTCATAAGTTTGTTATAAGTATAGTGATACACTATAAATACGTTAGTCATACGCTATGTATACGCGTTTCAATACGTTACGGATACGCTATGGATACGTCCATTCCATCACCGATGTCGACTTTTCCTACGCAATTCGTTGGGAAGTTGGACGTTCTTGGACGTTCTTGAACTCTGACAATTTTCGAGCTATTTTTTGAATACGTCGGCATTCGTTCAGGCCACGTTCAGGCCATACGCTATGGTGTGACAGGGCCTTAAGGGCCATACAGGGCCTTAAGGGCCTTAAGGGCCTGTCACACCATGGCGTATCGCCTGAATGTATGCCAACGTATGCGAAAATATCACAAATACGTTGGTGTACGTTGGTGTACGCTGATATAAGTTAGGGGTAAGTTGGGGATACGTTAAGAGCACGCTGTGATACCACTGTGAACATTTGGAACACGTCGAAAAATTATTGAGCATGTTCAAAATTTCTCGGCATACTCAACGTGTTCTTAATACGTTCTGCAAAAGTTCCCGGTACGTTCGTGGTACGTTAGACATACGTTGACATACGTTAGAGGTACGTTACTCGTAAGTTGGTATACGTCGGCTGAAATGTACGTCGGCTGAAAATAGCTATCTAGAATTGATAAAAACCGAAAAATATTGCAATTCGTAGGTTGGACGTCCTTGGACTCTGACAATTTTCGAGCTATTTTGTGATACGTCGGCATACGTTCAGGCGATACGCCATGGTGTGACAGGCTTATATGCAATTCGTTGGGAAGTTAGATGTTCTTGGACTCTGAGAATTTTCGAGCTATTTTTTGTATACGTCGGCATACGTTCATGCCATACGCCATGGTGTGACAGGGCCTTTAGGGCCTAACTGGCATATTATTTAGTTTTAACAAAAATAGAACAAGAAAAAACAAGTTAATGAATGGTATCTATGAGAGAAAAGTGTTGATTGATTTCTTGTCTGAATCACTCCATATGATGGTGTTCCATTTCTCTGTAATTACTGGACCGAATCAACGCGATTCTAGCAAACTATGGGCGTGTTCACACCATAACTCGAGTTTATCCGGATTGATAAACACGTTCATACTACGATCGATTCGGATAATATCCGGATTGGAACCTGCACTTTTGCAGGTTTCAATATTTTAATCCGAATCTTTTTTACCACACATTTCTGTTCATCTAGGCTTTCATCCGAATATACCTAGGTTTTATCCGGGAGGTTGGGAAAACTTGCTCTAATGTGAACACGCCCTTATTCGACTTTATTTCGGTGTTTGAAATAACCCATTATGACATTCGGAAGTTATACTATCACCTAAAGACACGTGGTAATTTCAAACAATTTGCTGCTGTTGTGCAACCTCGCCCCCCACGCAATTGTTTACGGACCACACGCAGTGTGTCGCCCAACTCTACTTATCCTTCTTTGCAAGACCAGTTGTGAATTGGCAACACCGTAATCTTTTTTTAAATTCATGAATAAACATCGGTTCAAAATTTGTTGTGTGCATCAATTCATTCAATGACTTATAAGTTGCTTGTTGTTGGAGTTTTTCAGATATGGGCATCATTAATCCTGAAATCTTAAAGGACGTAGCTGAAACAAATGCTTTGATATCATTTTGCACTCACAGGCCAGACTGATATTAGGTAAGTACATTGGAAATCACCAAGGGCCAGAGGCGTCAGAGAGATAATCCGGGTTCATGTTCAGGTACTATATAGTAGTTTATTTATCAACGAAATAGACAAGATGGCTTTTGACTTTCATAATTATAAAAAATAAAAACATTCGACTACTTTAACAAGTATATATGATGATAAGGATATCGATGCTATTTACACAATAGAATGTAGATGGAAACACCCAGTGTCCACCCCATACGTGTTCAAAACAAATGAGGAGTAGTATTGTAACGGCCCTCACCACCCTGTCTCTTATTCATCATCATCACTACTACGATGATGGCTCTTTTGTTATCATCAGGATTATTATACCCAATGTTAGACAATCTTACCGGGGGCCAGCACCGGGCCGTTTTGGTAGCGTGACGACAGTGCTGGCCCCGGGTAAACAAACACATTAAAAAGGAACAGTCAAGAAACACGTCTTTACCGATTCAAAGCTGGAATTACTCTCCTTTTATTCATCAACTTGCAAAATCATCATTCTCCTAATTTACCTTAGCTCCGCCCCCCCCCCCCCCCCCAACCCCCAATACAATGATTGGCTAATCGCTCGCGTCAATCCGGGAGGAAAGGTTTACTCCGAGAGTAAAAGTTTCCTCCCGGAAGAGAATACAGGCGCAGGAGGTGCCGGACACGAGGCATAAGCACTAAATTATGAATACAACTATTACAAACAACAAAGTGACGACCTATGGTCGTTACACTATGGCACGTATTTTGCATAATGAAAGAGAAAAACCTGGGTTTTCGTCGATAAACATGTTTTTACGACCAATAAACCTGGTTTTTCGATCGATTAACCAAGTTTTTCGATTGCTTATCGAATTTGATGAACCAAGTTTATCGATTCGAAAAAACAGGTTTATCGATCGCAAAACCAGTTTTTTTTCTTTCATTGTGGCCATGTGTTTTGAACTCACCACCCAAAAAGGGTGGTGGCGTCGCATTTTTGGTCACGAATCATCCATCTCTCTCTATTAACTCAACAACTAAATGTGGTAGAGCTATGGTTGAGGTGTCATATGAAAGCCTATTTATCTACCTACATTGTGTGAATAAATCAGGTATTTCTATAACTCTTTGGCTCAGATATGATTGATTATATTGTGAAAGTCAGGGGTGGTGGCGGTGGCGGCGGCGCTGTGTACAAATGGGGAATATAGAAAATGTTCCCAATTCTACGTTCAATTTACAATAACTCCTAATCCCTGTATGGTACAAACATGATTTTGCTCTCATTTTATAGATTAGTTTGTATTCTATAAGATTCCGTTTCAACAAACAACTATTATGTAGCAATTGTAATCATGAATCGATTGCATTGTCCATGGCTTTTTCCTTATTCGCTACACAGTGAACTTGCCCTAATTCATTGGTTTTACATACATAACTATAACAAAAAAAGTATTCAACCGATGATAGCAAAATTATACATTTTTGGAAAGCTCTCAAATAGGGGAATTCGAAAATGCCATTTGAATCAGGATATGGTGTATACCCCAACAAATATACTTGTAAACTCTAATATATATTAAATTTAAACGTTTGTGCTCATTTACTTCTCGATATAGTATATTTCAACAAGTTACCATTGACAACCATTATGTTTCTGATGGGTAATTGCATGAGGAACTAATATGCACAGTAAAATTATGATTGGGATAAGGTATACAAATATTATTGAGCTTAAATCAAAATATGACGAAGAAAAAAATCAATATTTTTTTAACATTCTTAATCACAACATGTTACCAGTAGGTCCTATATCACTTCCAATAGCATATTTGGATTCCTTGTGAGATTTACCGTTCAGAAAATATATACTTTTTATGGGGTAGAACAAGTAGTTATTGCGATATGCTAATTCGAATCTCAGATGGTGTAGAATGTAAAAATCTGTACATGCAACGGTATTAGGGTGGCGAGTTCAAAACACATGTCCTTGTGCAAAATACGTGCCATAGGAGTCCCGTGATCGTACAATCGGTTTAGATTGTTTGTCAATTGTGAGATCTACTCTTTGCAAACACATTTTTGTGATTACTCGGCGTTTGAGTACTGAACCCCAATCATAATGATCGCCACATAAAGTCAATGGCGTAGAACAATTAAATTCCATGCGTGATCCAACTACCGGTGGGTGTTATAATCACTTCGATTGTGGATTCTAAGCAATTTCAAATAATTATACTGGCCAGTTCAGTGATTCAGCATAATTTTCTTATGGTCAATCTGGGTCGTCTATTGAAAACAACGAGAATGGTATTAGTTAATGATAGGAAGTGGAAACGACATAATTTACATCATTATTGTACTATAATGTGTATGGCCGTGTGTTTTGAACTCGCCACCCTTACCGTTGCATGTCCAGATTTTTACATTTTACACCATCTGAGATTCGAATTAGCATATCGCAATAACTATTTATTCTACCCCATAAAAAGTATATATTTTCTGAACGGTAATCTCACAAGGAATCCAAATATGCTATTGGAATTTAGATAAGACCTAATGGTAACATGTTGCGATTAAGAATGTTCAACAAATATCGATTTTTTTTCTTCTTTCTCTTCATATTTTGATTTAAGCTCAATAATATTTTTATACCTATCCCAATCATAATTTTACTGTGCATATTTAAGTTCCTCATGCAATTACCCATCAGAACATAATAGTTGTCAATGGTAAACATGTTGAAATATACGATATCGAGAAGTAAATGAGCACAAACGTTCACATTTCATATTTATTAGAGTTTACAAGTATATTTTTTTGGGTATGCACCCTATCCTGATTTAAACGGCATTTTTGAATTCCCCTATTTGAGAGCTTTCCAAAAATGTATAATGTTGCTATCATCGGTTTGTTATATTCATGTATGTAAAACCGATGAATTAGGGCAAGTTCACTATGTAGCGAATAGGGAAAAAGCCAAGGACAATGCAATCGATTCATGATTACAATTGTTACACAATAGTTGTCACATTTGTTGAAACAGAATCTTATAGAATATAAAATAATCTATAAAATGAGAGCAAAATCATGGTTGTACCATGCAGGGATGTGGATTTATAGTTAATTGAACGTAGAATTGGGAACATTTTTATATTCCCCATAGAGATTGTACACAGCGCCGCCCCGCCACCACCCCTGACTTTCACAACATAATCATTCATATCTCAGCCAAACATTTATAGAAATACCTGATTTATTCACACAATGTAGCTAGATAAATAGGCTTTCACGTGACGCCTCAACCCGGGCCTCAACCATAGCTCCACCACAATGAGTTGTTGAGTTAATAGAGAGAGATGGATGATTCGTCACCAAAAATGCAACGCCACCACCCTTTTAGGGTGGTGAGTTCAAGGGGGCACAGCACTAAATATACCGCCCATTGGATTACGTGTAAAATAGAGCGATTTTGGGTCCTTAGTAACTCTTTTTGGAATGTCTCGAATGCTTTATTCTAACAAACAAATATTAAAATCTCATAAAATCGTCAAGAACAGATACCCCTTCCAATTAGATATGATCATTTAAACAGCGCCACTCCTATTTTCAGCCCGGACGCTCGCCTTCTGACCGCCTCCGAGCATGTGTGTTCATCCACGTGATAAATTTTCGGTACAATCGAAAATCATTATTTTGCAATATCCTGAGCAAAGTACTAACTACACTACATTGAGTCTCGTAAGGATCTTATTCTTCCGCCATTTTGGTCATTTCCTGACAATATAGGAGCAGAAAAAGTACATGCAGTCGACACGTTAAAATTCTGTTATCATCCACTTTGTTTTACCACCAAACATTCTGGTCCAATTTGTCAACTAACCAGGTCAATTTTAGGCTATTCGCTGGCATGGCGTAGTGCACGTTAGAATATAACCGATGCCAGGTCAACTGGCTCACAATTACGATCACCACTGACTGCTCACATTGATCATAGCACAATGAATCCTATGGCAGTATCATAATTCGGAATAGATGAATTGACCCAGGCTTGAACCAGTAACCATGAGTTACTAACGTACACGTCAAGGCAAATTTTGGCTTGGAAATACTCATGTTGATAGAGGGAACAATACTGATGACATAATCGGACGGTGTTATGTTAACACTTTCCACGCGGCAGGCGACATCTGTAGACGACATCCCAAAATGTCACAAAATGTTTCAAAAATGTCAAAATATTATTTTAATTCATTACCATATTTGGAATCACTATGACAAATGCATTAAAATAAGTACAAACATACCTAGTATTGATTCAGTAATCCTTGAGATAAACTTTGAATTGTTAAAGGTGTTTGAAAAAATATGTTTTGTATAATTATGGTAAAACCAAAAGCCACGTGGAAAGTGCTGAGACCATAATGGTCAAACTAGAGAGAAAAACTCATTCACGTTTGATGGCGCGAACTTTAAAGTCTTTTGGATTTCTTCCTCGATCGTCTGAGAAATCAGTTTTCCCTGGCTCCGATGTACATCCTTCAAACCGAAACTGGTGCATTAAATGCGTGAAGAAGATGTAGAGTTCCATCCGGGCAAGAGGTTCCCCAATGCACATTCGTCGTCCTGTGAACATAGAGATATGAATATAAGAAGTTGATGTTGTCGTAGTGTTTTAAAAAGGAAATATAATATATCCAATAAGATGTTGTTTTGAAAGAACTGAGCCAATTAAACCGGGGCATAATACCGAGGGAACGGCGATGGGTCAAAAACCGAAATCTACCGGAATTCTATTTTCACATCATAACACATGCATTATCGATACACAATAAAGGAAAAACTGTAAACCCTCAGTTCTCCATAAGTTGGACGAATTACGCAGGGATAATGGAAATATATATACGGAACACAACAGGGACGAATGAAAAAACTATAAAACATATTAATATATACATGGAATTGAAATAAATGACCGTATAGCAAAGCCTCCTCGTCCATGGGACCTACCCCTAAGAAAACCCGACCGAATGGATTTTTAACGCAACTTGCACCAATTATAGGGAAGTATAATACGGTATATCAAGACAACCTAACGTAGACAATAACGTAGCTTTTGTTCATTGAATTACAAGTTTTCTGGGACAGATTTATGCTTCGTTTACCATTTCTAATATGCCTCCACAGTCGCGAGTTTGTAGAATTCGTCGCGTCCGTGTTTTAACGTTATGTTGGGTTTACTGAAGAAACGGTCAATATTGGGCCACTTTAAGATCATTTTCTCCTTTAAATTGCCACGCTAATGGGATACACAGATAAACTCAACATCGCATTAATTGAAGGGGTACAATAAAGGGACGTGACGAAAGCCCTACTACACGTACACGATCACACAAAGGAAACCTAAAGATGGGATGACATGTGACGTCATGCCGGGCATTTGGTCGGCAGTTGCCATTGTTCTTTGCCCGGCGGTATGCGCGCGCATCCTGTTTTAGGACCCGTGCTTTTAAAACTCGCGCCAAGGCATTGTAAACGGCAATAGAAGCATTATAGTGGACATTGTTATGGTCATATGCTGTTCCCTCAAGCATGTATCGACAGTCCAGTCCCCTCGGCCGTTGCTTTTATTGATAAACATTGCTGACACCCATCAACAATAGCAACGCACACGGCAACAGGGTTCTCCAATAATTAACACGCAATCTGTTACGGCGATATGTACGATGAGAGTTAATTGTGCCCCTTCGGCACTTAAAGGAATAGTATGTGATCTTTTCCAGGATTTTTTTTAGAAAGTAGATTTTCTTGTAGATTTACATTTCTGATTATAAATCATAAATATATTCTGAGTTACAGAGCGATACGATTCCCAATTACTTCATAATCATGGTTTTAGAGTGAATTTAAAGTAAAAAGTAAACTGTCCTGCTAGCAAGACAGTTTATTTTCACTCCGCGCCGTGCTTCTTGAAAAGCCGTACACTTAAGAGGAAAAAGCATTTGTATCATATAAATTAAATTTCCAATGTTTAAACTGATAAAACAACGTCATTTGTTACAAATATAACATATGGGTAGGGGCTTGCGGGCACATGCCTAGTGATTTATCCAAAGCAGATTATTAACATATTTCAAAAATTGATTTGACACTTTACTTGCAGGTGTGCCCAGTAGAACCTCATTTGTAAGATACCTCAATTAAGCATGCAAAAGGCCTACCCCTAAAGGGGTGATTGGGTAGGGTAAGGGCAGGCAGTCATACAACAGTTTCCTTTTTACGAGCACAGCCATTTAGCTTTTGTTTCATTGTAAAAATCAATGATAGAGGGCGCTACTTGGAAAAGATCACATAATATGCCTTTAAGACCGAACAAGTTTGTGACATGGTCGACTGAATTGATCAGGTATACAGCCATTCTCCACATTTTCGTCTCAATTGTCAGTAAAATGTTACTGTCACTTGAGATGAAAATGATCATCTTTGATTTGATTTGAAGCTTATCGTCACTTGACTCTCCAAAATATTCAGTCAAAACTTAATCGAAAGATTGTTTATGCCAAAGACCTCTTATTAAACGGCCTGTCATATTGGTTCATTTGGGAATTTACAGGGTTCAAACTTACCATTTCAAAACAGATTTTTAAGGAACCTTTCCAACTTTCGAAGCCTATCTCAAGAATTACTGAAGCAATGCTAAGAATGTTTGTACTTAATGCAATGCATTTCTCATGGTGATTCCAAATATGGTAATGAAATTTAATTATGATGTTTACTCGCTATCACTGTCAGTATCTGATGCTAGATAAACTACTCGGTTGTCGCAAATCTCCTCATCACATCCGCAAGCGTCAGTACATGCTCTTCCTTCTTACATGCACACATCCTTGTCATACATCCTGTATTGCACCATCATTTTTCAAACGTCAGCACGGTTTCTGGTCCAAGGTAATGGTTTCCATCTTTTCCAGATAATGCTGTGTGCGTAGATGACAAGTGTGTCTATCCAAACTTCGGCGGAGGGTATACGTACACAGCCGGCAAAGGTTGTTACAGTTGGCAGTAGGGCTGTACCAGCTAAACCGTTTGGACGGAGAGTAGAGGATCAAAGTAATCAGGATGAGGTTGTGGCGAAATACAAAGATGAGGGGCTGGCTGAGCAGAAGAAAAAGTGGACGAGTTTTGCAGCAGATACGTCGGTACATAATTTCCAGGGTGTGAACGATCTGATTAGGAAGATGGAAGAACAATGAACATTGGTTGGGAGTAATTGAAAAGCTTGCCAAACAGATAGAGAAGCGACCGGATGACGGTGTGAGCGTAGGTCTTGGCACACTTGGGTATTAGACGGGGTTTGTCCTCTTTTGAAACTCATAAAATAATTGACCATCATGTTAGGCACACTTTAAATGATCTGCCGGTAATTTGCTGTGTCATTTTGTAATTTCCACTACACAGTTAATTATAGGTATCAACGATTTGTGATGTTTTATGAAGCAATATTTGAATAGTGACATAAAAATAAGATAAAAGCCCAAACATAGCGAACAACATCAAAATGTAAATAAAAGAAAAATAATAATATCTGGAGGTCTGATGGGTATCAAGAGAACCTACACAACAAACTTAGGAACTAAAATTACCAGGAGCTGCCTGTTGTCACCTGTTGGGGCATAGCCGTATCACCAGCCCAGCTGGCTACATGCTTTAGTGGACCATCCGCCATCTCCCCAACCAAGCATTAACCTACACTTAACCCATGACCATGATGGCGAACCCCATTGTTATCTTGGAAAGACGTTTTGAAGACAGACAATTTGCTTTTAATGTAATGGCTTTGTTACTTGCCATGTTAATTAAAATGATTACATTGGTTTTGACGTTGTATTTTTTGTACACTACTTGGCATTGGCAATCACAGAATCCTAGGTTTCAGGGTGTGATAAACTCAATCAGACTGGTTTAAAGCTTCCTAGACACTCAGGTGCACTCTACAACAAAGATAGCGTCCAAGATGGCCGCCAATATCATAATATGGCTATAACTCCGGTATTAATCACCATGGGTATGTAAATGTGGTGTCTATCCTTAGGTGTTGAGGTAATAAACGCAATCCGACTAGTTTGAATAACCCTAGACACTCAGGTGTACCCTAAAGCAAAGATGGCGTCTAAAATGGCCGTCGTTTTTGGCAAAATGTTGATTGTTTCCTTGTTTAAAATCCAATAAATAAACACTCAAAATAAATAGACTATCAGTAGAGTATGTGAATTCATTCGATATCCCTCATCCCATTCCAAACATCACACACTCAAAGTTCACTGTCCCCTCCCACCCTTACCCTATGGCAGGGGCGTAACAGAGGTTGGTTGTCAGGGGGGGCACAGCCAAAAAAAATCCTGGTTAGAATAATTCCGTCTCGGAATTTTTCGTAAAAGGTTACCCCAATTTTTTTCCCAGTCAGTCACCTCGTGAATTTCACGTAAGTGTGTGTGTGTGGGGGTAGGGTCACAACATTTCGCACGGTCACAAAATTTTAAAAACACAACAGTCAACAATTTGTTGACTGTTGTGCTTTTTGTACTGCGAAATTGTCTTTCTTTCTTTCTTTCCCTTTCTTCTTTTCTTTCTTTCCCCTTTTTTTCTCCTTTTCCTTTTTCTTTTTCCTCCCTTTTTCCAGTCTCTCTCTCTTTTCTTTCCCTTTCCCCCTTCTTTTCCTCTTTTCCCTTCCCCTTATTTTTCCTGGTGGGTAGGTTTGAATTTCCTATTGAGCACCTTCAGGGGGGGGGGGGGGCACTGTGCCCCCCTGCCCCCCCCCCCCCCCCCCCCCCCCCCGGCTGTTACGCCACTGCCCTATGGGATTAAGTAAACAATCACTCATAGCTAGCTTTTGAAAAGATGGCTACATGCTTTACTGGACCATCTCCCCAACCAAGCATTAACCTACACTTAACCCATGACCATGATGACCACCATGCTAATATAACAGTCAGGTGTATGCTGGTTCCCTGCACCTGGACAGAGACCCTATAACTATGGGACAAGTATCTCGGAGGCAAATTTCCCCGTTTACTATGCTTAAATTGACTAATGATGATCTTAGCGAGGGCGCATCATGGTCGTAGCAAACCAGAAGACCTAAGACGCGGTGGATTTTATCGGCTCAAAACATGATTTGTGGCACAGAAATAGTACATCAATGGTCCAAAAAAGCTGATTGTGATTTAGAGTTCAACTTATTTGCTTTGATGATAGCAGAATTTAGTTCTTATATGACACGAAACATTCAGAATTGGTTATTTGAAATTAATTTTCACGTGGAACAAAATACGAATTTCAAATTGTGGATGGCATCGTCTGACAGTGACAGAGGCGGGACGTGGCGTTATTTGCATTTTATGAATATTGTAATCCGATCAGTTGGGAAGGATGCTGGATCGCGACGATCACATCGTGTGAGGTCATAAATAGTCACGATGAATATTCATTTACAACGAATGATTGACAGTTTACGCTTAACTTCCGAATGATGAACTTATAGTGGGCGCTATACTGAACAAAATCTCAACAATGGGCAGATAGGGTGTTACGTACGCCTGACCTGGATCCCCGCGCCAACTTATCCATGGATAAGTTGTGTGGAGTCCATTGATGCAGGGAACCAGCATAAGTCAGGTGTTGAAAAGACTTGAATACATACCATACCTCCACTAGGCGTGGCGCACCAATGGAGTAAACAAATAGCCAAGAAAGAATGATGGAAGCAACTAAGCTGCTTCCATTGTTCCATCCAAGGACGACCGATGATGATGATAATGTGTATAGGTCTATCTCTTATTGATCATGGTGTGATTTATTATCTGATACCCGTATTATATGAAAATAGTAGCATTTCATATCATATTCAAATATAGATACAAGTATATTGAAAATAGACAATTATAGATAAGACAGATATAAATAAAAAATAATGATAATAATAGCATTGCGAAATTATATTCCAATATAGATGAGATTGAATAGTAATTTGATTAAATTTACATTTTGATGATTAATCTACGAAAAGTCAACATTAGAACTTTAAAGAATAATTCACTATGATTTAAACTCAAAGTGAACTCTTTTTGGTTTAAGCAGGCCTAGCCTACATGTATAAGTGGAACACAAGTTTTAAAATCCCCCCCCCCCCCCCCCATATGCTATGTTATTTAGATATTGAAATAAAAGGGAATATATCCTGCATCTTATTATACGATTATGGCCCGAATATTGTTCATTGACCCTAACCTACCACCTCCCCCCCCCCCCCCCCCCACACCCACCACCAAGGCTACTTGGCGCAGTAAGAATATAGGCTGGGCCAGAATTTCTTCGAAAAACTTCCACGTCGGGTGGAAAAAACAGCCTGGCTCGTTGGATTTTGTTGGATTTAGCAGGGTTAGGGTTGTGATATCAAAATATAAAAGTATAGACACAAAACATTAATTTCAAGGTATTTAAGAATCTGTATAGACAAACGCAATTAAATGTCTATAATAGCCCTATCAGTTGTTATATTGTTTGAAGCGTAAAAATGATTAGATATTGTCAACCATTTGTCAACCAGCCTACGATTGGATACTTAATTTCTATTGGATTGGGCTTCCAACTCACGCGGTAGTCGTCTGCAGACGACAGTTCCAAAAGTTCACAAAATGTTTCCAAAATATCAACATTATTGAATTTTCATTACCATATTTAGAATCACCATAAGAAATACATTAAAATAAGTACACATATGCCTAGTATTGGTTCAGTAATCCTTGAGATAGACTTTGAAAGTTGGGAAAGGTTTCTGAAAAATCTGTTTTGTATACATGTATTATGGTAAAACTATAATAGTCGCGTGGAAAGTGTTAAGATAACAAGACATTTCTTATTTGGAATTTAATGTCAACGTGCCCTCAATGCTAATGTGAATCTGTAATATCGCTTTAATTCAATGAAACTTCAATTCAATATAATAAATTATACAGCCAGTTTTAAAACTCCAAAACTCAGTTTGCCAACAATATTTTGCAAAATTACATTTTTGTCAAATTTAGCAAAACATGCTGAAATTGTTTTCAGATTTTTTAGCTAGAGCATCTTTGAGATGTGGGGGACACGGTATTCAATATTGACCTAAATCAAGAATTAGTCAAGAATAATAATTATTAAGAATTTTTAGCAAATCTATGAGACATTGTCGACACCATTGCCACATCCTAAGCACAACCAATCATCTACAAATCAATTGTTAATATTTAAAAATATTTTAGTATTTTGTATCAATTTTAAATATGTATACACTGTCTGTTGATGTACTTGTTGTGTCTTTTGTTGTGTCTTTTGATGTTATTTGTAGTATTTTTGTTTTCCTTAGGACCCCTTCGGAAAGGGTTATCCTGCTTGTATCTCCCCCAATTTTGTGTGGTTTTGTAATTTTAAGTGTAGCTTAAGATTCTTTATATTTTTATCATTGTCATTGTTATATAATATGTGGAGATACCGAAATAAATCAAATCAAATCAAATCAAAGATGATCATTTTCATCTCAAGTGACAGTAACATTTTACTGACAATTGAGACGAAAATGTGGAGAATGGCTGTATACCTGATCAATTCAGTCGACCATGTCACAAACTTGTTCGGTCTTAAAGGCATAGTATGTGATCTTTTCCAAGTAGCGCCCTCTATCATTGATTTTTACAATGAAAGCAGATTTTCTTGCAGATTTGCATTTTTAATCATAAATCATAAAGATCCTCTAAGTACAGATCGATACGATTCCTAATTACTTCAAAATCATGGTTTGAAAATAGATTGTACCGAGCGGTACAATCTATTTTTTCAAATCTTACTCTAAATTCACTCTATGACTATGATTTTGAGGTTATTAGGAATCGTATCGCTCTGTTAAACTTGGAATATAGTTTTATAGATTTATGATCAGAAAAGTAAATATGCAAGAAAATCTGCTTCCAATTTTTTTTCGAGGATTGAGGGCGTCCCCTGGAAAAGATCACATAATATACCTTTAATAAAATGAATTCACTTGTTGCGGGACTTGTTGGCTTCATGGGTCCGTTGCTCTGACAGCATACTCACCTATACTAAACGGTATCAGCTCTTCTCTGTTACACACTTCGCCCTTGTCATCAAGGAACCTTTCTGGTTTGAACACACAAGGATCTGGCCATAAGTCAGGATCTCTGTGAACTGCCCACAAATTGGATACCACGATAGCTCCTTGTGGAATAGTCAATCCTTGCACAGTTGTAGTTTCTTTGCAGGCGTGGAAGACGCCGAAACGTGATATTGAAGCCATGCGTTGTATTTCTAGTAGAACGGCTTGGGTATATTTGAGGAGAGGTTTATCGGCAAGCTTTGGCAACTTGTTGCGACCAACGACTGCGTCTATCTCTTTTTGAACGGCAGTTTGAACATCTGGATATCGCGTCATAAAGAGAATACCCCATCTCAACGACAATGCCGTGGTGTCTGTTCCTGCTCCAAAGAGTTGCATAATAGTCGCTTTCAGACTGTGTTCACTGAGCTTTGGATATTTCCCACGAACATCCTCCTCCTTATTTAAACGGATCTCATTCAGATATGAATCGATGAAGTCACGGTGAACCTCAGTGTTGAAATCATTCTTGTGATTTTGAATATGGTCATTAGCAAATTGCTGCAATTTCATAGCATTAGCGTTCGTTTCATTTAAAGCCTTTGCCCCGAATGGGAGAAATCGTAACGCGGGAATGAATAGTATGGGTAAACTCTTTATCGCCAACTGCAGTTGACTTGTAGATAATTCTAAGAAGTACTTGAACTTATCATCACTGTATTCGTAACGTTTCCCAAAAATGACCGAACATATGACGTTAGACACTGCATTGATCAACAGATGGCTTGGATCGAAGGGCTTTCCTTTGTACATCGTAATTTCTTCCATGACGGCGTGGCTTTCATCTTCTATTTGGCTCTCAAATTTGGATCTTCCAATTCCAAACTTGCGAAAGATGCCGAAGGTAAAACGACGTTGTTGGTTCCACATTTCGCCACTTGCCATAACAATACCTAAGCATAAAAGTACCATGTAAAGTGTCGCTTTAATTGATAATAATCATGTATGAGAATGAACGAGGAAGGAAGGGAAAGGAGAAGAACATGGGAGGAGAGATAAGATAAAGGAAAACAAAAGAATTACGAGACCACATGCAAGAAAACGAATGTGTGTTGTGTGAATCTTAAAAGGTAATGCAATGTTATTTCCTTCCGAAGGTGAAGGTATAGTTGAAATTATTATGCTATTTTACGCATTAAATTTAAATGGAGATTGATTCCTAGTAAATTGTCAACATTACGTGATATCAAGAAATTTGGTGATGTGGACTTGTGGGACTTCTTGATTGTCGATTGTAACATGAAAAAGCTAGATCAGATAGTATTTAGTTAGTTTTTATTATCTTGAACCAGTTAGTGATGTGTGTTAATATATAAGTCATGGTCTGGGTGAAAAATGATCATGTATATAGTATCATATGTATGATGGATGAACTTGAACAAACGGTATTACAATGCAGTTCATTTAAATGAGGGAATCTTAATCTTAACTCAGGATGAGGAAGCTTTGAATATGTTGAACCAGGGGTATGCCGCAATGGTGAAGTTGGGAAGGAAATAAGCTGTAATCGATGGAAGTACGCTTGCTGCGAATGGTTTAGGAATATTTCTTTATGGGATATTAAGTTCAAATGAAATAATATCAAAGATTGTGATCTCCCATGATCAGTGATGATAAATTTCAGATGCACGAAATAAAAAATATATGCTCAATTCACTTACCATGCCCCACACCAGCCTTATCGGACACCATATTGGGCCTGTCATTCAAAAGAGGATTGTTGAAAGCCTCTTTTATCGAATCAAAGTCATTCAAACACACGATGCGTTGTCCAAATACATTGAAGGTGTATATGGCTCCATGCTTATCCTTCAGACGACGCGCATACTCGTAAATAGGTACGCCAGAACGATAGCCTGACCACACCATTTTCCAAAAGCTGAGATGTGAAGGCAGATTCCCATTGGTGGTCGTTGTAAATTTTCTCCATTCGAACATCAATAGCCAAACGATCATGAACAAAAGTAAAAGTACAAGGAAAGATCCGACCGTAAAATTCTCAAACAATTCCATCCTGGATGATCCTGTCTCATCTGATTCTAATTGTGAAGTGAGATTCGCAACGTATCTGCTATTTACTTTTTATCATATCCAAATCCGTTCACCTTTTATACTCGCCAAGATAAAATATGAGTTGATAGTCCAATTTAAAAATAAAACATTGCCGGAAATAGATTAAGTTTCCATATCGTGTAAATTACGATTCATATTATTTGAATGTAAAGACATGATACGGTCGGAAACACTCTGGTAGAAAAAGGCTTATGACACTTTATCATGTGAACACTAATATAAGTTGCTGCATAGATTTGCAGATGATATATGGGAACAATGGGACCAAATGTTGAAAAAGCCACCGATCTGAGATGGCCGAGAGCATTTGAGGGTAACACAACGCTGTGGTCCTTTTTGGCCTTTATATCCTATACAGGATGAGTCAAAATATTCAGGTCCCTTTTTCAAAAATTGGTAAATTTCTTCATTGTTCATAAAAGTAGGCATACTTCTTCATACTTCGTGATTTTGTTAATACAATACCATATTCCACGCCAGATTTGCAACATATTTACGAAAAAGCGTGAAATCCAAAGTGTTCCAAGTTGGTGGATGATGTTAACACTATTGTTATACTAGTTATCATACAGCACAACAAACTGTATAACGGTTGAAATTGTATCAATAAAACAAAATTTGATATATAATATAGACCAAAGCAGTTCCATAATCATTGAATTTCTTATGGATATCATGTATGTAACATTTTGACGGAATCCTCTGAACATTTGGAAACCGTAAACGGAAGCTCCGTTGGACTGGCAGAACACTTCTTGTCTTTATGTAGCTATGATAAAATAAATATTCTCTGCTGAATGGTATATCCACGAACCATGTTGATCAACTTTTTGAAACATAATGATGAATGTCAATTGCATCTTGCTTAAGATTTCTTTACTACTCAAACCCCTCTTTGGATATGTTATTGTACTAGGTCTATTCAAAAACATAACCGAAAAGACAATAGAAACTCTTTTCCTATTGTAAGTGATGTAAATACCAACACGCCTTTGATTGACTTATTAAAAAGGCGCGCGTTAAACGTTTACATCCATAGGGATCCCTTAGATAAGTTGGAACAGATTCAATTTCACAGAATTTTGTGAAAATTCACATATCTCCCGTTTCGAATACCCAATTTGAATGAAATAAAATGTAGGTTATAGCTAATAATGCCATCTTGCTTGGCATTTTAACTGGTTTATTCTGAATATTTTGACTCACCCTGTATTTGTTTCTGAAACAATCATATCGTTAATTTACACGAGAACACTGTGGTTTTAAAATGCAAACATATATAAATTGTTGTATCAATAATTGCATTGTTGATTAATTAGTATATTTAGAAAATGATATCCGGTGTGCTTTATGTTTATATGAACTATTAGACCGAGGAAGGCTTGGCACAACAACAAAAAATAAACTAGATTAAACAAAATTAATAAACTAGACTGTCAGCGCCGAAACACGAGTTGCACCAGTTGCACCGAAATCCCACAATGCACAATGCAAAGAGCATTTATTGTTATGTTGTAACGTGAATTGTAGGGAAATAACTCACTCGCTTGGCAGAGGGTTGTGACAGAATAGCCTACACTAGAAAATCATGCAATATAACAAAGCTATATATTAAAGTATACACACTATTTCATTTTATTTATTCGTATAATCATATCACTTACGTGGAGCTTACATAAAGCATTTTTGAAGAATTATTCAAACCTAAACTAACACGCTCCAATCTTGAGTTTCTATAAGATTAAGAAACTCCACTCGTCCTTATAACAGAAACGGACAACGCCCTAAATTAACGTAACCTAATATTGGCTGCTAAGAGGAGTTAGACATCTGTACTAAGTGACGAGGCGAACCACACAGATGACAGGTAAAGGACAATCGGCCGAGTGCACCAAACTAGCGGGGTAAGCTACCTCCCTAGTAGTTATGCTCTAACTGCATATAACTTATTAACGATGTAATTCTTAGAGCATAACTGGCGAGTAACACCAGAATAGTAACTAGCGAGGTAAATATCCACATTAATCAGCATCGTCCCCTTACAAAATTAATTGGCGCATATGCGAAGTGTTAACCTATAGTTTACTGTAAAATTCTGACGTGAATGGTCCTCCGTAATATTTAAAATGTGTCGTCACTCGCTAGGTCATACGTGAATGTACATAAATAATCACGTTGAGTCGGCCTGCGTTCCGGACAAAAAATGACGGCATTTTTTTGGCCAAAATTTCGAATTTGTTCAACGCTTTTTCAAAAATAAGGACTATCATGACATTACAAACGTATTTTGTTTGGGCGAGGGGCACATACAAATATTGCACCAAAAAGCACAATTTTAATGACAAACACAAGCATCCGATAGAAAATTGCAGACAATGGCTGATTGATAACAAGCTCTCCCTTCATCTTCTGTAATTTGTAATGGTAATATGATTAACACCTCTTCATCTGTCAAGTATTTAGGAGTCACCATGGACAATACTCTTTCAGGGGAGTCGATTGCTTTAAATGTTATCAAAAAGGCCAGCGGGAGACTCAAATTCTTATACAGGCACGCTGATTGTTTAAGGTGTTTGGTGCACGTTAGAACCTATTGAAATTTTTTGCTAAGATTGCGTATAAATGAAGTTCAATCGATGTGCAACTCATTTCTAAAATAAAAAATAGGGGTCACCGACTTCGTTTAAAAACCACTTTTTTCGAGCAAAATAACACAGAGGTCTATGGGTGGAAATACGGATTTTATATCTGTTTACTCCGCAAAGTGTGACAATTTTGCCAGCCGAAGCCCTTCACGCTCTCTTCTCGAGAAGTATAATTGCAGGAGGTCGGCAATAGGCTATATCCAACATCTGCTGAGAGGGGGGTACTGCATTATCATGTGCTGTTTGTGCAATCGTCCCGGCAATCGTCTCCTAATAGTATTTACTTTTATTACTTACCCCCAGACGACAGGATAGTCCGCTAAAACGGATAATTTTCAACGAGTTTTCAGCCGGTATCCTTCATTTTGAAGATTCCGCACGAATGTTTTAACGTTACACGCTTATACGCGAGTACTCTTGCGCTACGCGAGTACTCTTGCGCGTGGTCAATTTGAAATATGCGCGCGTCTCACAGTTCACGCAATCCCGAATTTAACGCACGCGTAGTGAAAAGAATGTCGCTTTCAAGATTTCGACCATAGACAACATTTCAGCTGAAAGACAGCGCGTATTGAGGCGCGTGCACCAAACCCAAACAAAATTGTCCGTTTTATTTTGGGTGTGGGACCGCGTACCCATATTGGTCAAAAAGAGTTGGACATGGTAGGGATGTTATCAAGCCGGGATATGGTTGTGCAACTTAAACTTAACCATGTTTTTAAGATTTTTCATGATTTGTCTCCTGATTATATGAAATTGTATTTTACTAGAGTGTCATCTTTGCATAAATATAGTACCAGGGGTAGCCCGTTCAACTTTGTTGTTCCTTCTTCTAAGGGTCAAGCTAGATTTACTTTTTATAATACTGCTATTCATCACTGGAACTCATTGCCGAGCGAGATCAAGAACACCAATAATTTTAGTTTATTCAAACAATTAGTTAAAAGACACTTGGCGAGTTATGATTCAATTGATTTATGAGCTGGTCTCACCTTGCGCTCGTGCCCTGTTTTTATTTGTTTTGTCCTTGTTTTCGTTTGGCGTTTGTGCTTCTTTCGTGCCTTTCATTTGTTTTTGTTTTGTTTTTCATGTTTTTTTCTGCCTTTCTATGCTTGTTAATGGACCCCAATGGAAATAAGCTTTGTGCTCAAAGCTTTTTGGGCTATCCTTGGTACTTTTGCTCATATTTTATTATGTCTATATGTTTTTAAAATAGGTTTGTGCAATCTTTTACATGTTTGTATGCTTAAATGTTTCTCTATATGATGTTTTGAGTACCTAATAAAATCAAATCAAATCAAACAATGATATACAATTATAACACAATACTTCCGTGGCGTGGATACCTGTCCTTCGCTTGTTAACCGCAGAACCCCGGTTCGATCCCCAGACCACGCACGGCACGATATCCTTTTATTTTTTTTCGTTCTTCTAGTTCTACCCTTCCACTCACAATAATGTTGAAACTTGGCTTTATCAGTTTTTAATTAATACAAACAATAATAAGTTTATTTATTTATTTATTTAGTCATTATTTAAGATCCTTGGATAATTAGTACATTTTGGTCAAAATATGACCAAAAGTCGGTGCGATTAGTGTTTGAATGGGCAAAAGGAGTTGATCTAAATTTTGACTAAAAAAATCACCAAATTGCATGAATGGATTTTCAAAAATATAAAATCTGTCAGCTTATTAGGGGCCACATTCCACTTCAAATAGACACCCCTGTGCATGGAAGCGCAATTGGTCCTTCAGCATCTGCGAATCATCCCCTCCAATGTTCACAACAAATTTACGCTACTGCTAGAATAGACTGACTTGTGGCATAAAACGTTATGCCCCAACTTACTCTTGGGTCCGGCCAGGTATAACATGTATGAGGCCGAGTACACCAATGACGGATAGCTGAAGAATAGCGCTACCTCGCTAGTAGCTGAGGCGTAACCCAAAAGTTAGAGAGCACCAAATCGGGGTAAGCTACTGGCTATTAACTGGCGGGTAATTTACGCTAAATCTTATACCTCACCGGACCCAACAGTTTATGCTGTAACTAAACGACAATCGGCCGAGTGCACCAAACTAGCGTAACTTAAAGGGACATTAAGTGGTGTTGAAAAGTTTAAATGTTTAAAAATTTACTTCAGAATTCAAGATGAACATTAAAAATCGCCATTATTGTTGTTTCTACTAACAAAAAACACAGCAAAACTAGATTAAAACAATATCATCGCTATTTATTGAAAAACGCCCTCTATGCAAATTTGGTTCGCGTTATGTATCACGCGTACTGCAGGGGGATACTGTCGGACGTAAAATGCTGGTCCCGCGGGACCAGCATTTTTTGAATCGACGTTTTCTTGTACAAAGAGAGCTGATTTTTCTTAATCCTTATAGGTGTAAGTTCATACATATAATACAATTATAAAAATAAACTAATCTCAGTTTTTATCATAATTGAGGGCGCTGCCTCCATCACATCTCTTAGTGTCCCTTTAATAGGGAGTTAAGATACCTCCCTAGTAGTTATGCTCTAACTGTAGCGTAACTTACTAACGATGTAATTCTTATAGCATTCATGGCGAGTAACACCAGCGTAGTAACTAGCGAGGTAAATATCCACATTAATCAGCATCGTCCCCTTACAAAATTAATTGTCGCATGCGTCAAATGTGTGTACATGTATCAAACAGCAATCATATTGACACGAATGGTGTTCCGTAGAATTATAAAAATGTGTCGTCAGTCGCTACGCCAAGCTTTGATTTAAATAACATGAATAATGCAACACGTCTATGGCACGTCACACCACGTCCAGTAGAGCAATGAAATCTATGAATATGACGCCATTTTTTGTGTTCGAAAGTTTATTACCATTCTTTCCAAAATAAGGACCATAATTATATTATAAACACATTTTGTGCGAGAGTAACATACAAAATGGTATAAAATGGCAAAAATGTCACGATAAAAATCCGTTCGTTTTAGATAAATGGATCAATAGTTAAATACTAAAAAGATCACAATTCTAGCGTCAAATCTCTGTGGCGTGCTACTGTGATCCTGGCTTTTATAAAACGTAAATCACGGGTTCCCGTGATTCCCATTTTTTGTTCTCTATTTTTTTTCTTCAAAAAATGATTTTAATGACTTTAGTGACTTGAAATTCATGCTGGTGTTACTCGCCAGTTATGCTCTGAGAATGACATCGTTAGTAAGTTACGCTACAGTTAGAGCATAACTACTACTACTAGGGAGGTAGTTTACCTCCCTTTAAGTTACGCTAGTTTGGTTTCAAGTACCGAGCGCCCACGAAATGTTGCCGATTTAACTGTCGCTGATTTAACCATCACGCCTAAATTATGACTAACGAAAATACCTAAAACACTGTAATTTACTTTAAGAAAATAACCAGGTTCAACATGTTCAATAAATTAAAGCTGTATATGAAATGAAATAAAATAAGCGTCAAAACAGTTAATCATCGACTATTGTAGTTACTCTTATTGCATTGTGGGACTCGGAAATTTCTGTATAACTTTGGCTTCTGGAACTGAAACCCCTAGCCTTTTCTATCTACCATAGAAATCAAATTACATCACGGGTCACGTTGTAGGGTTCCTGATTCTGCAGAGTATCGTTACCAGCATTCCTAAGCCAAAAATACCGCGTCTGAAATGCAGGAAATTGTAAAATCATTTTTTTCCCCTACAAATTTGTATTTCGAGTTTTTATTAAAAATATCGGCAGATTTTGCTTTTCTCAAACTTTTACATGACTCAGTTCTTCAAAAAATGCTGCACAATTGTTCTTTACACAACTACATCACAATATTAATTTCAAATAGAAAAAACCAATATCAGAAAGTGTCAACGGTTGCAAATAGTAAGAGTAAAAATTGACACACAAATAAAAAAAAATGTAAAAAATAAATAAAATGGAAGACAAAAAACCGCGCGCGTCGCCCGATTTTGAAGCCTTCGCAAGCTTTGAGACAAACCTTTTTTGTTGTTGGCCTAATCAAAGAGTATAGGATAGACTATTTTGAATCGGCGTTTTATTGCACAAAGAGGACTGATTTTTCTTAATCCTTACAGCTGTAAGTTTATACAATGATGTAATACAATTGTAAAAATGTAAAAATCCCACGTGTTCTCCTTATTATAAAGGGCGCAGCCTCCATCACATCTCTGCATGCCCCTTTAACTGTAATACCATAAAATTGCTCCACATTCAATACCCATGATAACATCTACGAAAAGGCAACCTAATTTAACCTCCTGGGGTCTATCTTACAGTGGTTCTGATTGGTTTATTACAAGATGTACTCATATGAATAGCCAATTCAAATGCAGCTAGTAAAATGTTTCACTCCCATCTTTATCAGGGATACAATTAATCTAACAATGTCTCTCATTGGTGCAATAAATGATGTATCCATCTTTTTAACCAATCGGCCGGTAGTTCTCAGGGGTTAACATGGTTAAAGGCGTCTTACCAGACAATTAACATACAATGAAGGAATACCGCCGCGGTTTTTTAGGGGCCCCGGGCTGGAGTTTTCAATGGCTACATGTACTACATCGATTGACGTGCATGATATACACCCAACACAAAAAGTTCCTGACCAGTGCTCTTATGTTGGCTAATTCAAAATTAATAATCGATACCACCAAGATACCAAAACTATGAGATATACATTAATCGCGGACATTTCCTTCTCGTAATTTGACACCCCATTCATGAAATTGAGTGCAATGGTACGGACTCCTGAAAATATGTTTTGGTTTTTAACACCAAATGGTGTTTATGACTTTCAACATTTATTGGAAATATTTGCACGTACATACATGTGCTTCCAGTTTCCTCTTCTTATCTAGCAGTATCCTGTATTCAAAATACATCAAAACCCTAATATTATTCCTGGCGTTTTAGCCTAAGCTGCATTGAACATGTTTAATATTTGAACACTAGTGTCAATCAATTAACACATTAATTAACACCTTTTTGTAACAACTGGGAATATCAACATGGTTTTCCCAAACCGTTACAAAAATGGTTAATTTGTTTAACACCAGTATTCAAAATCAGCTGACTAGAGCCAGGAATATTATATGGTTATGGTTCTTTTATGTTTTCAAGTATATCGGATACAGGATTCTGTAAAAACAAGAGGAAACTGAAAATAATGTGTAAATATTTCAAATACATGTATAAAAGTTTAAAATCATAAATACCTTAATACATTTGAAGGGCTCCATTTATTAATTAGAGTGGATACTTTTTAAGGTTGAAGTAAGTTACCACAGCTGATGGAAATTTGCTAAAACCTTTCATTAGGCATGTTAGGTGTGGTTACTTAACAGCATAACTTTACATAATTATATCCACTCAATTTTATGAATTAATGAGGTGTAAAATAATATAATTAGTTAAAATAAAAGCACCTTGTAAGGAACCTTTTGTGTTCGGTGTATTCACAATTTAGGTTTTTTTTATATTATTATTATTTCTTCTATATCTTTTTTTGGTGTCTCTTTTTTGCTTTAAAGTGTACGCAATACCACGTTACTGTGTATCATTTGAACCCAGTTCTAAGAAGAAAAAACTCGCAATACAACTACGTTAACAACGTCTAAATGTTGAACTGTGTAACGCTGAACCCAAGAAAAACACCCATTTATATTAAACTCATTGGCGGTTCAATAAAGGTCATGGTACGAGGAGTTTACGATTCTCATCATACTTTTTTTTAGTATAACTATTGGCAAACAAAGATAACAAATTGGGATGAAATTGTATAAATGAGCTACAGTTTCTCCGATGGTGCCATTAATACAACAGCATCGGACAAGTCATATGGAATTGTTTGAGAATTTTACGGTTGGATCTTTCCTCGTACCTTTATTTCTGTTCATGTTTGTTTGGATATTGATGTTCATATGGAGAAGATTAACAACGACCTCCAATCTGCCTCCACAGCTCAGCCTTTTGAAAATTGTGTGGTCGGGCTATCGTTCTGGCTTACCTATTTACGAGTATGCGCGTCGTCTGAAACACAAGTATGGAGCCATATACACCTTTATGTATTTGGACAACGCGTTGTGTGTTTGAATGACTTTGCTTCGATTAAAGAAGCCTTTAACAACCCTCTTTTGGCTGACAGGCCCAAGCTTGTACACGATGCAAATGGTTCGATGCAAGGTGAGTATACAGAGAATTTAGGAGGGGACTCAAGGAAGTTTTTGATTTTTGTTTTGATTGTGAGTGCTGTAATTATTGAACTATTAATCAAATGCCTATAAAAGTATACATTTTTGGAAAGGAAATAGATGAGAGAATCCAAATTTGGTAGAATCCAAATTTGGTGTCAATTTTGACCATATATGTTGAATTTTTGAGAAAATCACAAAATTCACTTTTTTGACCCAATTCTTTTTGGACAAAGCTAAAAAAAAAGGAGTAAATAATGCCCAAATCACTAGATGATGATGTAAAGACACTAACATAGGGACGATTTTTTTTTTTTAAACCTTATCTTGAAATTTTGACCAAAAAGTGCCAAAAAAGTGGAAAAAAATGATTTCTTTTTTTTAACCTAATCTTGAAATGTTGACCAAAAAGTGCCAAAAAAGTGGAAAAAATGAAAACCTTTTTTTTTGGGGGGGGGGGGGGGGGGGGCACTTTTTAGTGAAAATTTCAAAAAATATTAGATTAGGTTAAAAAACAAAAATCGTCCCTAAGTTAGTGTCTTTACATCACCATCTAGCGATTTGGGAATTTTTTAACTCAATTATTTTTTTTAGCTTTGTGACCCCAGATACGCCAAATGCATAACTATTTCCATTTAATTTTTAATTCAGGCGTTGTTCTAGCAAGCGGTGAAATATGGAACCAACAACGTCGTTTTACCTTCGGAATCTTCCGCAAGTTTGGAATTGGAAGATCCAAATTTGAAAGCAAAATAGAAGACGAAAGCGGCGCCGTCATAGAAGAAATCGCTTTGCACAAAGGAAAGCCCTTCGATCCAAACCATCTGTTAATTCGAGCAGTTTCTAACGTCATATGTTCGGTCATTTTTGGAAAACGTTACGAATACAATGACGATAAGTTCAAGTACTTCTTAGAATTATCAACACGTCAACTGCAGTTGGCGGTAAAGAGCTTGCCCATGTTATACATTCCAGCGTTACGATATCTTCCATTCGGGGCAAAAGCTTTGAATGAAACGAACGCAAATGTAAACAAATTGCAGCACTTTGCTGCTGATCACATTCAAAGTCACAAGCATGATTTTAACACTGAGGTTCACCGTGACTTCATAGATTCATATCTGAATGAGATCCATTTAAACAAGGAGGGTGATATTCGTGGGAAATATTCAAAGCTCAATGAGCACAGTCTGGGGATGACAATTATGCAACTCTTTGGAGCAGGAACAGACACCACGGCATTGTCGTTGAGATGGGGTGTTCTCTTTATGACGCGATATCCAGATGTTCAAACTACCGTTCAAACAGAGATAGACGCAGTCGTTGGTCGCAACAAATTGCCAAAGCTTGCCGATAAACCTTTCCTCAAATACACCCAAGCCGTTGTACTAGAAATGCAACGCATGGCTTCAATATCACGTTTCGGTGGCTTCCATTCCTGTAAAGAAACTACTCAACTGTGCAAGGATGGACTATTCCACAAGGAGCTATCGTGGTATCCAACTTAATGGGCAGTTCACAGGGATCCTGACTTATGGTCAGATCCTTGTGTGTTCAAACCAGAAAGGTTCCTTGACGATAAGGGTGAAGTGTGTAACAGAGAGGAGCTGATACCATTTAGTATAGGTGAGTGTGGCTGTGTTGTTCAGACAATGGGTACAAAAAGGCCAATAAATAAATTTGTGATTGTCTACTTATTAATGAAACTATTAATGTAATGTAATTCAATCAAAAGTAGCTATACTTTACAGCTGCTACTCCCCACCCCCCCCCCCCCCCACCCCCACCGCCCCACACACACCCCAACATAATTTTGATTTAGGAACATGCCCCCATACTTTTGGCAACCTGAAACACTTTTATTTGATAAAATATGAGTTAATAATTTGATACCTCATTCATGAAAATTGAGTGGTTACTTTTAAAGTTAAGATGGCTTAAGTGACCACTGACCAGACCCACCGAAAAAAGTTGTAGCAATCGAATGCAGAGTAGAGAGGGTGCGAATCCCTTTGGTTGTCCGTTCCACCTACACCTGGTTACATAGTAGATTCATAAACTCTGGCCGATCGGTTTCGATTTTGGACCTCGTCCATTGGGCGTTAGAGGAACCCATTTTGACCAATGATGAAACAGCGGTACCTTTATAGATTATTTGTTTATGAAAATGATAGGTTATTATTTGCGCTCCATAATCAAATGCTATTCATGATAGTGTGGCTTTAGTGAATAGGGCTGATCATGTAGCTTTACATATCACGACAACCAAATACTTAATCCAATGCAGCTTCAAATATGTTCCCTTTGGAAGCGGTCACCACAATAATAAAAATCGACCATCATCGACTTTATACAGTTTTCGAAAGAAAAATGTTATGTTTGTGACAGTTTGTCATTCAACCTATTCATAATTTAGTGGATAATCAAGTTTCACTTTTTATTATTTTTCATTTTCATTATGTACGTGAAATAAAGGAAACATTAAACTAAAGAAGATCGGTTCTTCGTATTTATTTGTGAGAAAAAACTAATTAATTCAATCATCATTTTTTGTATAAACCATTTGACCTAGATGGAGAACTTGAAAAATTATATCAAACTAGATACGGATTATAAACGTTACTTTATGTATTTCTGGCTATGAGACCACCACCTGAATATCTTTATCAATTTATCTGAATAACAACACATCTTCTTTATAAAAAAAATACGCGAGCTATTGACCAACACCTGTTTGCAGGCAAAGTCAATGCAGCTAATTCATGTAATTTGCCGCAAGTTCCCAGTCACTGGGTTTAATGATACTTGTTCACCCTATCTATACATAGTGCCGAATACGTCACAATAGTACAGGCACTGATGATGACAAGGTATTATCCATGCATATTACGATTAAAATTCGAGTGGTAAATATTTGAAGAAAAAAATCAATTAGTTTCTATCTATTTTAACAGGACACCGAATGTGCATTGGGGAACCTCTTGCCCGGATGGAACTCTACATCTTCTTCACGCATTTAATGCACCAGTTTCGGTTTGAAGGATGCACATCGGAGCCAGGGAAAACTGATTTCTCAGACGATCAAGGAAGAAATATCAAACGTGAATAATTTCGCATGTCAAAGGTGTGGACCTTTTTACGGGGGGGGGGGGGGGGAGAATTTGGTAAAAGTGTACCTTTATTTCTATGATTCGGAATTCTACTTTAATGTAGATGATTTCAATTATAAGTTTATTCTTAATTATTATAGGTCTATGCTTCGTTCATCTAACAGTAACATGTCTGATTTGTGTGACCGCTCATGTGCTGCAATGTAAAAGAGCGTATAAGCAACTTTCCTGGTAAGCAATGATGCAGCACTCAAGCAACCCCAGAAGCCTCAAGCACTCTAGCTGTATCGTTTAACCATGAAGCGTTATTATTATTTAGTTCAAAATCAAAACCGATGCTTCTAATTGCAAACGTGTAGATATGACGTCCCCGTTCAAATATTTTATTTAAAAACAAATTGTTCTGGCAAAATAACGGATAAATATATACCGCATTCGTTGACACTTTGATAGTGATCAAATCACTGTTATCATTTTGCAAATAACCTCTGCAAATTCGTTTTAAAGGTAGGTGTTCCGATTGCTGGCCCGATTTCAACTGGATGTTTCCTATTCTACATGAATGGTCATCCCGTATACTTTTATTTTATACACTTTGAATTTGTCTATAGTCAAACGTTTGTATCATTTGCAAAACTCAAAACACATTTAAATATTTCGTCCTCGTAATAACTAAATATGACTTATTCCTATTTCTATATAATCAATGAATATATCCGGTATAAAGGCCCTGTATGTTAATTACAAAGACAGTTATATTTCATATTAATCCAAATTTCTCTATCAAATAACGGCGCCCACTCTAATCCGATCATCACAAAACACCGATTTTATTGGCTTTGCTCTGCTGAATTCACGAAATAATCCCATCATTTTGTCATTATTTTGCAGTTATTGCATCAAAATAATATCTGAGCATTTGTTTTGTCTTATTAATTAGCTATTGTGTCTCATGCATGTATCCACTTTTTCATCAATATCCTGCGTCATTATTGAGTATTATAGTACTCAATGTTTGTTCGGTGCAGTAACATTACCAAAATAGTCATAACTGTATAACGATACCATGAAATGTTGTGATTCATTTTGCTGATAAATTGTGTAAATAAATAAATACAGCTATTGGATTCAAGCATTGGTTGCCTTCATATTCTGGTAAGCAATATTTTCTGGTAAGCAATTATTTTACTTAGGGTAGGCCTACAGGTTTTTTTACCCACCCTGTATGTCACACCGTTATAAAGTTATGTTTTCCAACTAAACAAGGTTAAGGCTGACCAGGACACGGTTCGGTCATTTTGTGTTAACTTATTACCAGGTCAAGGAGGAGCTAGTTTAGGTCAAAAGGTTTAGGCGAAGGACATCGTACACCCCCCCCCCCCCCCCCCCCCCCCCCCCCCCCCCCCCCGTCAGTGAACATACCAAGCGGGTACACATGCGCGTCCAAGGACCTCTGAAACGGACCCTAAATGGCGTAAACCAGAACACTATTTTGATACCCCTAAATGGAGTAACACATACAAACCCTAAACGGCGTTACCGACACTAAATATTGCTCAGTTATGTGGTGCTTTGTTTACATCGAAATTGGTGGAAGGCTTGAAAAATCTGCAACTTTTTTGATATACCGGGGATATACAATTAAAGAAGGGAAATATTGAAGATTTTTTAAACATTTTGCATGTTTATTGAAAAATCACACATATATACAACAATTAGTACCCCTAAATGTCTATACCTCGATGCTGTATGGATACCCTAAAGTGCGATGCCCCCTAAAAAGTACCCCTTTTTCAGAAAGACGTCGACGACGTCGTGTGGTGAAATCTGGACCCTTTTCGACGTTTTTTTGGACGCGGATGCGTACCCGCTTGGGACGCGGATGCGTACCCGCACACGCATTCCTTCTCCATAGAGGGAATTGCTTACATCTTGGTATAATTAAAATTCTAATTAACATGGTACGATCCCGGGGGGGGGGGTGGGGGGGGTGGGCAATGGGGCAGCCCAAATGATGATAACAAGAGAATTGGCAATCTCTATGTTTTTGTTTAATATTATAATAATTTGGTCCTGAAGAAGTCAGAGCTAATCCTGACGAAAGCTTGACAGATTAAAACTTGTCCGACGGCGAACCCGTTAAACTTTGAACTTATATAAATAAGTAAAACGTTAATTTTCGTTATCAATTAAAGGTGGATGATTTTATTTCGGTCAAACCTTTTCACTTCGCTTTTCTATGTGCTGTCTATGTGCGTGATAATCTACTTGTATAGACTGTTTTCCTTTTCTTTATCACTCTATGAACAACTCTCTCTGGCTGCGACACTGTGGTGTATACAGTACCGATAGAGGGCTCATTCCCGTGGACCGCTCCCCATCCAGACGACGCTGGCCACGCGTCTCGGTCGGACGACCCAATGGCAACGGGAGTGCACCATTTTGAAATATTTTTAACAGTCATCGCCCGGTTAACGATGAAAATAATTTAAAATATAGCATTTACAATGGAGATGGTTAGCCAACTCCAACGGTTTTTGGATTGGAAAACAATTCTTCTAACTATGATGAATTTTTCAAAATGATATTAACATTCGCGATAATACGTGTTATTCCAATACGAATTCAAAATTTAGGTTTCGCGTGGCCACCGTCGTCTGTCCCCATCCTCTGATCTCACCCCGGGAAAGTCGGTTCTCGGATGGGAGCGGTTTTCGGCAAGGCGAAGTATCAGAGGGTGTTGTTCGATTGTGTGACAGTGTAATTATACCAGGACTACAAGTCGACTATGTGCGTGAAGGCACATCATGAATTCAGTCATATTCCAAAATAGAAGTTGCATGCTGCAGTGGTTTTTCATAGAAGCAAAAGTTCACTTGAGATTTTTCCAAAGAACATTATACAAATTCATGTAGGTCGTTCACTAAGGCCGTGTTCCCACATAGAACAAAATCCCGAGCAGTCTAGACTAGTCCGGACCCGGTCCGGACTAGATCGCTAATGGGAACGCGATTCAAGTAGGTACCGGTCCGGACTCAAAGTGGTTTTTGTTATTTTGATGAGTCATCGTTGTGACGACCACTATATGGGAACGCAACTTTCAAGTAGGTCCCGGTCCGGACTAGTCCGGACCGGACTACTTCTACTCATGTGGGAACACGGCCTTAGTGTCTTAACGAAACATAACCTACGCCTAAGGCAAAGTAACAAACTCCAACGTGTTTAGCGTCCTCACTTTTTTTCAAAAAGGAAGGAGGAGACCCCTTTGTGTCTCTTTATTTTATTTTTAAAGTGCAAAAAAACCTGTTTACAAACATCTCAAACTCTG
>CM069441.1:109573345-109826472 GCA_035610835.1 Ophiura sarsii | reverse complement strand
CATATTTTGCCCTCTTTAGAACGCTAAAAGGTTCTAACTTTTGGGGACCTTTAAGTCAAGAACGTTAACCATATACGGGACAGCCAAGAACCCCTGAAGCCTCCTTTTTCTTAGAGTGTACGGACTGCCTGCTTTCACCCTGCCACGTTACAATGTGCAGTTTGCGCCACAAACGCGTATACACTTTGTATGCGTCATTACGTGTGCGCTGAATCGCGCGCACCATGATAAACGCGGTCGCGCAGCTTCAACATACTGTTGTTATGGTACCGCCACAGTTTCTTTATCGTTAGCAAACTACGCGTTCATCTATGTTACTAATGCGAGAGTGTCACTTTAAGATCTGTGTAAGAGTTTTTATTTACATTTAGAAAATGTCGTAAAATAATTTTATTTGTCGACGGATAGTCACGTATAAATGCTTGTACTCATGCGATCTTTAAGAATAACAAACGGCCGCATATACAGAAATGTAGCTATATCCCTGATGAAAATATTTTGGGTGAAGACCATATGTCATCACTCACTCCGAAAACCACAATTTTTGCCCGAACAGTAGCTATCCGAGTAAAATAAATTCAACATTTCGGATTATCATCTGTGATCCTTCTGCGCATGTCTGAAAACGGGAAAATACTGGCATTGAGGGTGCACACCACTATTACAGTCCAACGCCCAGCTTCCGTCGATCGCGATCACGAATGTAGTTCCTAAATAACGGAAAGAATGGTTAATATTGACATGATATGTCATTCAAAATGATTGAATTTGGTCTTTATTTGTTCACTGAAGTGTACCTGAGATAATTCGAATGAAAAGAGTATACATCTACTGTTTTATTTGAAAATATTGGCGGAGGGATACACATTGGTCACAACGGGCTACAAGGTCTAATTTCGTGTTAAAAAATACTACTCCGTATAAAGGGGGAAATATAGAAAAATGTAAACGGTCACCCCCATCTGAGTTTTTGACCCAGGTAAGATCTATGTGTGTTAATAAATATTCCAAGATTTCATTAAATGAGTCGCAAGGTAACTCAAGATATTGCCGTTTTCCAGAGGCATCTTTCCCATAGAAACACACGTTAGCGCGTAATAGTGGTATGCACCCTTTATTAAAGGGCGCACAGATATAGTCTTTAAAACCAGGCGATACGGGCTTTGTGGTTGCAAAACTTGGTTTGTGTAGCATTTTATGTTAGTTTTATATTTTGAAAATACATTTGAAGTAATAATCGCAACACTTGACATTATTAAATTTGACTTTTTCATTCATTAAAGTGCGAAATTGTCACAATACGGGCCAAACGGGCAAAGTCAGTCGTGTGCGCGCCTGACCGTTGCAATTTCGGACAATTGCAATTTGTTATTGTCAGACCATCATATTTAAAGATACCAGTGAGCGAGATTGTGTGTGAAAACTCAGTATTTTTATTTAGTTTACAAACAAAACATATAACATCCATTGACGTCAAAACAATCCTATAAGCATAATGACTCAGAAAATCAGTTCCACGCCGGCGTGGGGGGGGGGGGGGGGGGGGGGGGATAGGGGATACTGGGGCAAAACGCACCAGAAATCAAAATATCGACAACGTTTTGACCTGTAGGTCTTAGGCCTACTGACATATTTCGTGAGAGTTTTGATCAATACAACTTTGTGGAGTGGTTAGGCAAATGTAGGCAATCTTATGATACAAATAGTTTTGAAAATATACTTATGATATCTAAAATTTATATACATGTAGGACTATACGACGATTGAATTAAAAATCATGAATATTAACCAATAATGTGTGGCTTCGTGCATTTACATGAACGTTTACTTCCTTTCCCCCGGTATATTGGTGACAATTATTGCAAGTATATCATGACTAAATGAATGAACATGCTTTGCTATGTTATAGTATATAAGAGTGGTGTATCAAAAAGATGAAGCATGCATCCTTTTAACATTCAATAAGATCAAGAAACGCGGGCCTTCGTTGTAAAGTGAAAATTGATATCTGGGAATCCCAAAATATGACAAGAATTAAGGGATTTTATGAATTTCAAGTGGGTGTGTAGCTTTTTGTTCATGTTGTATTTACCAAACGGAGTATCCAAATCGAATACAAATTTACCATTTAATTTGAAATTTTCTGCTCTTTAATATGTAATAATGATTTCTGAAATTGGATGAAAATGGGTCTCTTTAAGGGTGCACACCACTATTACAGTCCAACGCCCAGCTTCCGTCGATCGCGATCACGAATGTAGTTCCTAAATAACGGAAAGAATGGTTAATATTGACATGATATGTCATTCAAAATGATTGAATTTGGTCTTTATTTGTTCACTGAAGTGTACCTGAGATAATTCGAATGAAAAGAGTATACATCTACTGTTTTATTTGAAAATATTGGCGGAGGGATACACATTGGTCACAACGGGCTACAAGGTCTAATTTCGTGTTAAAAAATACTACTCCGTATAAAGGGGGAAATATAGAAAAATGTAAACGGTCACCCCCATCTGAGTTTTTGACCCAGGTAAGATCTATGTGTGTTAATAAATATTCCAAGATTTCATTAAATGAGTCGCAAGGTAACTCAAGATATTGCCGTTTTCCAGAGGCATCTTTCCCATAGAAACACACGTTAGCGCGTAATAGTGGTATGCACCCTTGAACTATCTAATTAGCTCGTCTATTAGAGGCGCAATTACCACGCTTTTTCAGTTGAAGAGGGACGCGAGTGTAAAATTATTATTGAACTATCTAATCAGGCGAGGGACCGAAAATTAGTATATAGATTCACGATTTCTAAATTTCTGTATAACACTATAATTTCGCGGATACTTAATTTTTCGAATTTAAAATGACTGCTATCTTAGCGGGCATTAAGTTTCGCGGATCTGGCATGTTACTTCCAATACAAAATGTTCAGTTTCGCGAAATTAAATACCTCGCGAAATTAATTGGTTTTACAGTATTATCTGTATTCTATTTAAGATTAGATTAGTGAGAGGATAGTGGGTCAGGGGTCGCATTCTGACGCGTCTGCGCGTCCTAGACCTCTCACTTTCTAATAGTGACGCGTCAGCTATCAAATGGGAAAGACTTGCGGGTCCCGATCAAAATTGAAGGGACCCCTTACATTTGACGATGTATGGAAATGGAAACCTTAGAAATTCTGTAAATTACTTATATATCCTTTGCTCACCATATAAATTCATTAAAACTGCCCGTAAAAAAAATAAAATTTTCAAATACCCAAACTTCAGGACCCCTCAATTTCTTGGGGGACCTCTTAAATTTGTTTTTTGAAGTCCTACGGGGGTCCTGAAAAATGTCATGGGACCTCTCACATTTTTGATCCAGTGCTATCCCTGTAGTGGGTGTGGGGAAAAGTGTGCCACAATGCCCCCCCCCCCCCCCCCTTCTCCCGCTATCAAATTATCCAGGATGTAACAAGAACGCCCCCCCCCCCCCCCCCTCCCCCACACACACCCGTGTGAACACCATATAGCCTACTGGTCACGCTATGACACTTATTGCTAATTTTAAAACATAACACCACCACTGACTATCAGTCAGGTTATTTTCACTCTTTAAACCATGATTCTGAAGTAATTAGGAATCGTATCGCTTTGTGTCTAAAGAAAGTATTTATGATTCCTTATCAGAGTGTAAATCTGCAAGAACATCTACTTTTAAAAAAAAATCATGAATAGAGGGCGCCCCCCTGGACAATCACCATAATATGCCTTTAAAGGTAGATGTTCTGATTGCTGGCCCGAATTTCAACTCGATGTTTCCTATTTTACATGAGAAGTCATCCTTAAAATTGCCACATTCCAAAAGTTTGAGTTCCCTCTTTTAGAAGCAGGTGTCTCAAGAAATGTGCCCATTGAGTAGTACACAAGAGTACACACCACCATAACCTTCCGCGGGCCAGGGTGCAGGGGTACTAAAGTCCCTAAAAAAACTTTGATTGCTGCTTCAAATGTGAATATTTTGACGAGATTATCACCATAGGTCTTAGATTTTGTTTTATTAAGAAGTTGAAACCTTCACGATTGTAATCTGAAATGTAAAAAGTCACGAATTATTCTTGGGCGTGAGTCTTGATCACACGTGTAAAGCGGCCCGAAACTCTGATTTTCCTGATTTTTACGCACTATAAAAGCTAGTGATTTGCGACATTCAAAATTTCTGAAAAACTGGGACTGTCGATCATATGTGAAATGTTGATAATATTAAAGAAAACAAAATTACGAAGATTTTACAACAAAAATAAATATCCCAGCTAAGGAGAGGGACCCCAGGAGAAGCGATTGAACATCGGGTTTCTAACGCACGTTTCAATGGAAGCGACTATGGTGGTGTATACCCACAAACTGGCTGGTGGTTACCCACCTTTGGCAGTGATTCACAGTGGCGTACCCAGCTTTTGGAAACTTTATTCCCGCCAGCAGCTGAAATCTTAAAAAGCGCTCACCATACTAATTTCACACAATAAAGAAGGGGCATCTATCATTATTGGCCGTTCAGACTTTAGGGCACAAACAAAATTTGCCAACGTATCCGTGAACAAAATTCGGGGGGGGGGGGGGGGGGTGTGTAAAAAGCTATTTATTGGTTAGCAGGGGGTCATGTAATTTTCAGTTTCAGCTGTAGGGGGAGGGGTAGGTAATTTTGACATATGAGTCTCGAATTTGACAGGTTCGCCACCCACGTGTTTCTCATCTACATTATCTATGAGGCCATGCGCCACTGATTCAATTTGACGAACATGCAATATATTCAGCTGTTTGTTATGGGCTCAGTGGCGGCGCTACACTTGGGGCAAGGGGTAGGGGTGTGGATTGGGGGGTTGGCAGGCATTCCCCACCTAACACATTTGTTGCCCTTCACTTTGCCCCCCCCCCCCCCCAAAAAAAAACAACAACAAAATTACTTAACATTTGAAACAAATTGGCAATTTGTCCGCGTATTTTCTTACCAAATTAGATTAGGCCTACGCTAGACCAAATATTGACAATTTAAGCATAAAACAAAGCACGCGCGAGTTTTCATACCAAATTAGTTAGAAGTAGACCACTTTTCACAATGTTAGCGTAAAATGGCAGAACAATAAAAAAAAAAAAAAAAAAATTTTTAATTTTTTTTTTTAATTTTTATTATTATTATTATTATTATTATTATTATTTTTTTCATATTTTTTTATTATTTTTTAAATATTTTTAAAATATTTTTAAATTATTTGTTAAATTATTTTTTTTAAATATTTTTTTATTATTGTCAAATTTTAAGGGGGCGCCCGCCCCCTCTGTATCCGCCACTCATACTATACTATACTACCCCCCCCTGTTTCCTCAACTCATACTATACTATACTATTTCCCCCACCCCACCCCAACGTGGTTACTGGAATTACTTTATACGAAGTCATGACCCGTTATATACCCTGTACACACACCCCACCTCTGATTGGGACGCATTTTATCGATACGCCCAACCCTAAAACCAGAAATGCCCGTGGTGGACGAGCTGCAAATAATATAATATATCGCACGTGTTTGTATATTTACCTTCCTTTTTTGCATTTCCTGGACAAACTGTGTTACATTTAGACCCGTTTCGATCTATTTGGACCCATTTGGATCTATATTGGACCCGTTTGTACCCATTTGGATACATTTGGATACATTTGGATCCATTTGGACCCGTTTGGACCCATTACCAAATATACAAACACCCCTTTTTTTATTGATAGATAAATGTGTTATAATAATTTAAAACAAAAATTAAAACATAATACCTTCCCTTAAAAGCAATTATCAGTGGATTAGGCCACGTCGCCAGCTCGAAAATCAATCGACTTGTTTTGTATTTCATAGTAGGCCTAGTACCGGACAATGAAAAGTGTAAACTGTGACAGTTTACCAACAGTTTACCATTGGTTCATAAATCAAAATATGCTATTTTTAATATTATAACCTGCGTTATTTAACCCGTGCTGTTTATTTACATTATCAAAACTAAAGGTAGAACTAGAATGAAAGTTCATCTGTGTTGGTGATAAATAATTTGAAGTTTAACTTTCCAGGTAATTATTTCTTGTATTGAGATCGAAAGTTAAAATTCAAATTAAAAGTAGAATTGTTCAAATACCGAAATAATGACGCATTAGTCGCAATCACACATTTTGGTACACTTTACACGTTTTGAGCATTATTTGGAGATTTTTTCTGATCTTTTAAATGATGTTTAAATGATGTTTAAATGATGTTTATAAATGATGTTTATTTTGTCAAGAGCTGAATAGGACAGCTTAGACAACAATTTTCCCTTCCCCACTCCCCATCGATCAACCTTGAAAAACTGCTGAAGACATTAACATTCCTCAACATTGCAAAGGGAGAGAGGGGTCATGTTGCAGTTATCTCCACGGGCAAAATCGTTTCGACCTTTGGAGCTATAAACCGGCTTAGTGTAGATAAACTAAGTATACCAGTACTTAACCTAAGTAGAACCAATTAGTGCATGCATCATTGGCTCTCACGTGATTTATGTCGGCCAATTAGCGATCGAAACATCCGATACGGTTGACGCGTTCATTGAGCGTTGGTGAGTTAATGTTTGCTTAGTGACGCTCACTTACGTAACGACGGCGGTATAGTTTGCACGGATATAATTTTACGCTAGCATCCTCACATGGAAAAGAGAACCCCAAAACCCTCAGGATTTTATAGAAAGCTGGTGAAATCATCATTAGACATCAGGAAACATCGTCAAAGAGAAAGAAGTTGGAGTAAAGATGACTCATTCAACGTAAAGGTATGTTTATTTCATATGATATTTTTTAAAGATCGCAAAAATAAGTTTATTAGAAGATAATTTTACATTCCGTGCTTAGAAATAGTTCCGATATAGTTTTGCGTGGACAAAAAAAGTAATCGGTTATCACCTAATAAAAGTGTTACGGACTCTTCTAAATATAGTGTAAGATAGGGGTGAAGCATTTTGCACGAGGTATTTGAGGTGTGCTCCGTGTAGACCTATTGAAGAAAAGCTTTATAAGATTTCTCGTTTAGGATTTCCAAGCAAACGAGGGAATGTCAAAAATAGTTATTAATATGAAACTGTGTGATTCCTATACAATCAACGGCTTTAATATACTACTTGAGGAAAGAAACCACAGCATTTGGGCCTATATGCCGAGTGTGAAAATATAACTTAAAAGAAAAGAGTTTTATTGTTTAAGATTATGTTTTCAGCCTCTAGTCGTCAAAGTCCCTCCATCTCATGTTCTTGATATATCCGAATCCTTTGGGCGCAATTCCATTTGGAAATTATATTTATTCGTCATCATCATTTATATATATATATATTTTTTATTATAATATTTATCTTAATTACATGGATAGAGATACTGTATAATATGGGAGGCTACATGGTTTGTTTAGAATTGCTTTGAGGATTCAAAAATGGTGTTCGCACTTCATAAAACGTTTAAATTTTGTTTTCCAAATCCCGTCCAACTTAAAAGTTTGATTTTGAGTTATTTAAGGCCAGCAAATTTGAACTTGGTTAATTTGTTCATTTATTTATACACAACATGTTCACAAAATCTCCCTCGCGTCTGTGGTAAAATTTGCAAAACATAATACACGGGTATTTTTTCTAACGTTAACAAGAATATACATTAAAATATTTGTAGGCCTATAACCCTTGTAATCATGATGACATCTTGTCATTAGCAACCATATTTTGTTCACTCATCAAAAAGGGTCTTGTTTTTATCTGTGAATTGGTAAATAACAATACACTTAATCTTTTGTTATATGTGTTTAATACCCTATAATCAATGATAGAGTTGACACATCCTGGATCTAACTTTAATCTCATTACATGTGCATTCCTTTAATTCTTTTGTCTATGAAACTTTATTTACGGGCAATAACACCCATTAATAAATCAATAGTAAATCGCCCATAAAGTATCTAAACTTCATTGATCATATCAGATTGTACACGTCATGTAATTTTATGTAATCAATTTTGAAATTTAGTTTTTGTACTATGGAAAGTTGAGTGTTGAATATTTTATAATTGACTTGAATTTCCAAACGTACTGACTATTACACTTTCCATGTCATGCATGTGACAGGCGTCTCCTGACGATCCCGTTTCAAAATGTTCAAACAAAATGTCAAAATTATTAAAATTCCTCCCCGTATTAGTAATAACCAAGAAAAAGTATTTAAATAAGTACAAACATGACCAGTATTGATTGAGATAGACCATGAAAGTTAGGAAAGGTGTTCTACAAAATGTGTTGTATGTGATCAAGCCAATAGTCGCGTGGAAAGTGTAAATAGTATTAAACTATTATTGGCAAGGAATAAAATCCTTTTTTCGCAATATGAAACAAGGATTTACGATATATTTAATCTTAAATTCGTGTTTGTTTGATGGTATGATTTTAGCTCTGAACTGTCGCCATTTATCTATTTTTTTAGTCTTTGGTTTTTTTACATACATATTAGATTTTGTGCCGAAGTGGCTATGATGAAATAACTATATAATGTGTAACCACGCAATTATTTTACTTTTTAACAGCATGTTAAAATGTACAAAGACATAGTTTTGAATGTTTCATTTTATACTTTCAGATTCTTCGAGAGGAAGGAGAGAGATGCTACGTCCATTGGGTGGGCTGGGGAGCTAAGTACGACTCTTGGGTAGCAAAGGAGGATTTTGTGGGGGTTGACGAGCCCAAACAAACAGGACACAACCCAGGCTTTTTTGATCTGTTACGGTACGAAGTCAAAAAGCACTTAAACCTGGGATACAAGTCAAATGCCCAGGTTACAATACGCCTCAATTGCGACAAGGACAATTTCGACACTCTGTCAAATATTACCAATTCCAAGGAAGAAGGAGGACTCTGGTATAAGAACAAGGACTTAGATACACTGCTAGGCCCTAATTGGCATACAAGAATAATAAACCAGGATGGTGATACTTGCTATATTATAGACGGCTCCGTCAAGTTTAGGTTTAGTAAGAACAGGGCTGTCAGGGAATTCGAGAGGAGCGAGGATGGAACGTACACAGAAGTAAAAGGTTCGGCGGGCTATGGCCTGACAATGCGATTTGTGAGAATGGAGGCATCAATCCGTCCATTTCAAACAACATGAACAGTGGTGGGATGAAATTTTAACTTTTTGATTTTGTGTATGTGAAAGTGCTCTTATTATCTGTAATGTTTATGTAGTAAGTGAATGTTAACGCCTTGACCATCAGCCGTGTGCAACTGTGCATGTCTAACATTATATGTTGAATATTTTCGTAGTTATTTTAGGGTCTCTATCGTCTGTATCGTGACTAGATATAACACTTTCCACGTGGCAGGCGACTGCAGACGAAAGTTCCAATAGATTGTATTACACAATTGTTTTCAAAAATAATGAATTTCAAAAGCCTAGTATTGGTTCAATAATTATTGAGATATACTGTGAAAGTTGCAAAGGCTTTGAAGAATCTGTTTTGTGTATGGTAAAATTAATAGACGCGTGGAAAGGGTTTGTGTTTTGAATATCACATGATAATAATGCGTGGAAATCTGTTTCAATAGTTTGAGACGATCTGACTAAGCTATTTTATTATTTGATCAAAGTACTCCTGTTTACATCTTTGGTTTAACTCTTTTGTATCAATTGATCATATCTATTTTATAACATTGACTATATTTGTAGTTTTGGTTGAACTGTTTTGTATTAATGTCTAGATAAATTTTTTATTTGAGTATTTTTGATTGTAGTTTTAGGTTCTAATCAATATGGATGTATTGCCTGTTCCAAAACACTTAATTTTAGATATCATTATGCAATCTCGTTCTTTGGATTTATCTTCATTAGGCAAGAAAGTTTTCGAGGCCATATGCCAATTTAAGAATGTAGATCTTATTTATTCAAATAGATTAGCACGAAACATCAAAACGTATGTGAGTAGGTCGCGCGCTATGGTACGAAAGGCAGGCGGAAAGGGGAGAAAGCTTTTGTTGTCTAAGTCTAAATCTGACCAGTTTTCCTTGAAAGTTATGTTAAGTGAATACAATGTACGGGTACTGAAGGAACAACGTGAATCGGTCATGCTTACTAACTCGAAATTGAGAAAGAAACTTGCAAAAGTTAAGACACGTTTGAAGAAATTAAAGCAAAAGTACAAACTGAAAAAGGATCAAGTGACGAAGAGGGGTCAATTGTTAAAGAAGGTGTCTAAGGAAATATTGCGTCGTGCGCGAAAGCTGAGAGACCCACAACCTTTCGATTCATATTCGCGTTCTTGGAGGCATTCGCTTCGGGTTTCAATGAAACAAAAGTGTAAAACTGCGCTTGCGTATGTTGGTCTGGATAAATATGAGTGTCATAGTGTGTATGTCAAAAACAAATCTACACAGAAATTTGAGACTATGACTTTAATTGATGATATTCCAAATCCACAAAGTGCTACCAATGCGAAACTTTCACCTGAAAAACTTGAACTTATCCGCCTGCTCATCCTCATCAAAGATGGAAATAATATGTCTGACAGAGCGTACGCTGCAATTGCAGGCATAACCGATCTCCCTTCACTATATGCACTAAAGGCAGAGATGGATAAGGCTGGGCAGGTGATTGAATTTCGAAAAACGCCAGGAGATGAACCTGGGGTTGAGCGCGATCTAGAGAGTGTGATTAAGTTTAAGATCGGATACCTTGCAGATCAAGGAAAGTTGGTGGGTGAAGATAACAAAACTATTCGGGTGAAAATTAGTGGGGATGGGACACAAGTGGGGAAAGCCAATAACTTTGTCAACATTACTTGCACAATTTTGAACGACAAAGCTACAGCAACATCTGAAGCTGGGCATGAGCCTATTGTGATCATTAATGGAGGTGAGAAGTATGACATTCTTAAGAAACACATGAGGAATGTTGTAAGTACCGTAGACCAATTTAGTAGATTTGTATATATGGATGTAGAGTATGAAATTGTGTATTATCTTGGGGGGGATTACAAGTTCTTGCGTGAAGTTCTAGGGCTCGGATCTGCCAACTCTCATTACTCGTGTATATATTGTAAGAAAAGCAAACTGCTGTATCACAAATTTAACATTTCATGCGAGCGAAGATCACTTGAAGAAATAGTTGATTGTTCGAAGAAGCCCGATTCTTCGGACACAAAATTTGCCTGTAAACGTGAGCCACTATTCATGTCAATCCCTCTTGATAGAGTTATATTTGATACACTCCACTTGTTCCTGCGCATATCCGATAGATTGTTTGACAAGTTAGTTAAGGATTGTGAAACAGCAGATAGCTTGCTTAAGAAGCCAAGGGGGCAACCAAAGCCAACTCCTCACATGGATGCTTTGGAGAAACTTATCATTGACAGTGGGATTCACGGGGTTGGGTTCTTTGATGATGGGAAGGGTGTTAGAAAACCTAGGGATTTAACAGGTCCAGAAAAACACAAGATATTTCAGAATCTGGAAAAAGTTGACGGTGTTTTAAGGACATGTAAGCATAGGAGTGATCAAGACGTTGACCACATTATAAGTGTTTGGAGAGAATTTTATTCTATCTACAATCTTATCCGTAGCTATGATAACTTAGGAACTACTAATACTATGCAGGCTGATGGTTCAAGGCAAATTGAATCTTTGTCAAAACAATGGCTACAGATGTATATTTCAATTTTCACATCAAACAACCTAACACCATATATGCATCTTCTCACAGACCACGTTGGTGAAGTTATAAGAGTGCATGGAAGTTTGGTCATGTTTAACTGTCAGGGTTTAGAGAAGAAGAATCACGTGATCACAGTTGACTATTTCAAGTCGACGAATCACCATCGTGGTCCTCAAGGTATTGAATCTCTGTCTCAATTGATGCGAAAGTACAACAGAAGCATGTACTTCTTCCAAAAACAAATTTCAATTCAGAAGCGGCAGAGAACATGTAGTCATTGCCTAGACAAAGGTCACGATATTAGAATCTGTCCAAAAAAATTGGCAGTTTAATTATGTAAACTTGCTAAATATAACTTATAAGGAGTCAATCGGCACGATGAGCAATGAAATCTAGTATGTATGCGATACTATTACTATCGTGCTATACTATCTATTTATCGGCATTGGTTAACTAGTACAATGAATTGATATGAATGATGGTAACAATCTTAACACTTTCCACGCGGCAGGCGTCTGCAGACGACAGTTCCAAAATTTCACAAAATGTTCAAATTATTGAATTGCATCACCATATTTAGAAACACTATGAGAAATGCATCGAAATAAGTACAAACATGCCTAATATTGGTTCAGTAATCCCTCTTGAGATAGACTTTGAAAGTTGGGGGTTTTATGCAAAAATCTGTTTTGTATATTGTAAAAGTAATAGCCGCGTGGAAAGTGTTAAACATAATGAACAGATGATGTTGCTCTCGTTGTGGTTAATAGTAATATATTTGATACGATATCATTATTCTTAAATTTAATATGGACAATGATATGTGTTCTGTAATTGATATGTCGTCTTAGATTTGTCATAATATCGTTGTGAATTTGTTATTGGAAAGTGCTATTGTTCGTTATTAAAACTACCTCATGATTTAAGAGAAACTATATACAACAAATTGTGTTCTGCCAATTTTTAATTTGTCTTCTTTTATATCAGGCCTATAAATCATGTAGCCAAACGTATACTGTAATACCAGAAATGTTAGCGGGTTTAAACTTTCTCAAATCTGGTCTAATTCACGGCATGACATTTTCACTAATTTGAGGCATCTTGCTTGCTATGTAAAAATATGTATAACATCTTATTTAGCGGGATTTTGATTTAGAGGTCTTAGCGAAATTAGCGAACATTTCTGGTTTTACAGTATGCAAACCGACGTTGTGAAATAAAAATAATCGTAAAATTGTCGAAATGGTATTAAATAGCCTACTATATCATTAAAGATATTTAACTCATGAAATTAATTTAATTTGATTTAATTTTGAAACTTGATCAAATGATTTTGAAATAATTTTGGATATTTACATCATTTCTTACTTAATAATATTGTTGACAATGTTAGTAACACTTCTGTATAATAACTCCACTCGCAATGTAGGCTTCATTTTTAAAAAAAATCCAACAGAATCAAGCTCTGTAGCCTTCTATATTATCTTGGAGGTTAAAATAAAAGACCGTAGAATTTCGAACTATTGAAGAATTTTGTTCGCCGTCGCAAAATTACAAACATTACTTAAACCATGGTTGGTTAAACTATGAAGTACTACTATTACATGCAGTACATTTTGGCCTAAGTAATAGTTTAACATGCACACCCCCCAATAAAAATACACGCGCCCTTCGTCCAAAATCAATAATCATCATAGCACTGCCCAGCAACAAGAACATGTTAAACCGTGCTTACAAGCTGGATAGAGAAAAACAACTGTCAGTCATTCAAAGGGACGGTCCACATAGTTCCCGGGATCCAATAGGATTGCATTTTTGTGACATGTTAGAAGGGAAAATTGCCCGTCGGTCCCTGAATGTAACAGGTTGCTAGCTTATTTGACTCGGGTGTGGCGCCCTTCTAAAAACACAGTGCAGAAATGGGCTGAAGTTTGCCGAAATTGGTAATTGCTATAACACGGCGGGAGAAAGAACGGCGCTTCAGCCGACCCTGTCATGAAGATACCCCCGGTCCACATAGCTATCATTATTATCTTTCAGGCTAAAAAAGATATGTTAAAGAGTAGTAAATTCTGCAGAAGATGATCCATGATATATAAGTTTTGAACATGTATTTTTCACACAGGGTCCATCACTAGTTGATAGTGTATTTCTTCAACACGGAGCGTGAGGGTAAGGTCACGGTCCAATTACACGGGTCTGTGTGGCGTGCATACGGAAAACGGACAATAACTGCAGTATGTGTTAATTTCCCGTTGTCAACGAGTAAGTTTTGTTAAGAGCTGAATAGGACAGCTTAGACAACAATTTTCCCTTCCCCACTCCCCATCTATCAACCTTGAAAAACTGCTGAAGACATTAACATTCCTCAACATTGCAAAGGGAGAAAGGGGTGTTAATTTCCCGTTGTTAACGAGTAAGCGTTCCAAGACTTTTTTCAGGATTGTAGCTTAATCACTTGAATTGCACTGAAATTGAAAAACTGCGTTTTATATGTCCACCAGTAGCCTATATTGCAAATATAGATTGAAACAAATTGTTGTTTTTATATTTTTGTGTCAAACACGGTATAAATAAATCATACTTGGACACATACTAATTTTTTGGACACCCTGTAAACACTCATGTACGAGATACTCTGTATATTGGCAAGACAAAAGAACAAAAACGAAACAAGTGGAACAGGCGAACTGACACTGTGAACTGTAACCTTTACCAGTATACATTACAATACCTAATTCTTGGATTTTAATTAACAAGAACAGGATCACAGTACAGGGCTATTCAGAGATATTGTATAATATTAAGAAGAAGAAACATTTCAAAACGAAAGCAAAGCACCAAAATATTTAAAATATGCACTTGCATTGCATTCTATAAAGCAAAAAAGGGTTATTTCTTATCATTTAGAGATATATTTTGCTTTCGTTTGTATCTTTATGATTTTCCACAGCGCCAATAAATCCAGAGTAGTGGTTCTAAGTACACTGCAAAAACTGCAGAACGTGTTCAAATGTAACAGATATAGAACATGTTCTGAACATGTTCTGATGTGTTCTGAACACGTTCAGAACATATCCAGAACACGTTCAGAACATGTTCTAAATCTGTTACATTTTGAACATGTTCTGGAACACATGGAGAACACACCGTGAACATGTTCTGAACGCGTCATGTGTTCCGCACTTTTTGCAGTGTAGGGCCTACGTATTAAATAGCGCAAATGTGTAGCAAACAACCTAACCTGCCTGTTTTTAAGAAAGTATATTGTTCACATCTAAAAAAAAGGTCGACAGTTTTGTAACTGGTTTCTTCATGTATGTTCATGCAATGAATTGGACGTCATGCCATGCACCGATTCAATTGAATGTATGGGGATAGGCTTGGGTGCGATTCCCCTTTGTAGTCCGTTGCGCATGGCGACATGGATAACTACTATATTAGGGTTCAAACATGTGTTTGTCCTCCATATGAATCTTAAACTTGGTTCTCCGCGAACCAAAAATAGTTTTGAAAACGTTATGAAGGATGATTTGGCTCTTTAAAGATCATTTTAGGATTATTAAGTGATGTAGTTGAGGTTTCCACTATACAGGGTGTATAAAAAAACACAACACTAGCAGTGCGATTAAGGCAAATCCGAGAGCAAATCACATATCGCCCTGAAACTTAGATATTCTGTTAAGACTACTTCTTGGCTATCAAATAGTCAAATTACAGCAATATCGATTATGAATTGGCTGAGATACTCAGGACATAAGTAGGGAAGTGCAAAGCACGTTTTACATCGTCTATACCGTATTCCTGATCTTGTCAGGTCAATATTAGCAAGATACTTTAATAACCCATTGTACTTAAATAATGGGAAACAAACTCATCGTTCTGAGAAGAATATGTCATGTTAAAGATAAAATCTGGCTATAATTGCTATTTCAGTATCATATCATACATTATAAAAACTGAGCACATTTGCTATAAATTAGTTGATAGTTAACCACAAGTTACCCAGTGAATCGCTCAACGTTGTTTAACATTTTAAACAATGTTGTTCAAAATGTAATCACTTGTTAAAAATTTTGAGCAATATTATTTAAAATTTTAAATAACGTTGAGCGATTCACTGGTTAACTTGTGGTTGTTTAAAGTGGTTGTTTAACATTTTAAACAACGCTTTTAACAGTGTACGGTTAAAATCCAGGTTAAAATCCAGGAATCCTGGATTGTGAATAGCGATCCGTTCAGCGGAATGTTAGCTTCTTGTAGTTCTGGTGAACAAAGATCAGTCGTCAGCCATGATTCCGGTAAACTACGTCATGTGTAGGGCCTCTAACTGATATCAATAATATCATAAACAATTGGATAGAGCAAACAATAGAGAGAATCCACTTCACTCATTCGTGCCCGAACAAAAGTTCTCGTTCCTGTAGTATAGTACGGTATTCGTTCTTCAGATCAATTCAATGTACGGCCTTCAATACAAGCATTACTGTTCAAATTATTCCCTATACATTTGGCGGGTTATTTAAACGAGTATCCATCAACATGTGTGTTGGCCATAATATTTAGGTGTTGGTCTTTTTAAATTCGGAAACAGACTTTAGTTCCCGCAAATATGGCCGACACATGGATGGCCTCTAACGATCCGTTTACAGCTATGCCACGCAAAGCTGCATTATTTAAAACCATAAACCATCCAATGTGATGATGACTATTGCGCTTACTGCTTTCGTTAATCTGTAGTGGATTCTTCATCTATAGTGGAAAGAAGGACTCCGTCGATTTCTGTTATTGCCCCATAAGATATGTTCAAAGTGGACTCATGTCCTGCTGCAATTGGAGTAACAATATCGTCAGCATGTGTCATTTCGATCTCATAACCTTCTCTACAATCTTGTGATGTCGGCGTATGACGTTCCTTTTTAATTGCGTACCGACGCCTTAACTTACGGTTTATTGGATGGAATGGATTTTCTTGCGCAGGTATATCCGTTGACTTATGGAAAAGTCGTTGTTGCAATCTATTTAAAAGTGAGGATTCATGTTGCGGTGCATTGTCTCCTTGTATCGGCTCATTTCGTTGGGGTTCTGGATGTTGTTGTTGCGGTATGTCTTCAGAATCAATGAGGTGGTATTCATCCTCTTCTGCGTTAGATGACAAAGTGCTATAACCGTCGTCTGCAGCTGCTGTAGGACCATATTTGTCATGTAATTTCTTCCATTCTTGGACGATGGATTCTATATCCTCCTCCTCATCCTTGTCTTTTGCGTAACATAAACAGCAGCCCATTTTTCACGATATTTGATTCATTATTCTGAAAAAACAAAATCAACAGTATTACAAATTAAAGCCATGCATGGTCTGCAGTAAAGGTGAGTCAAAATAGTCAGGTCCCGTTTTCAAAATTTCAGGAAAAATACTTCGTATATAAAATTGGTAATTTTTTTTCATTGTTTATGAGAGTAGACATACTTCTTCATACCTGGTGATGTTTTCACGACAATATCATATTCCGCGTCAGATTTACAACATATTTACGAAAATACGCTAAATCCAAAGTGTTCCAAGTTTGGTGGTTGATGTTTACACTACTGTAATATTAGTTATTCATACAACACAAGACACTGTATAACTGTTACAATTTATACCGAATTAACATGTTTTTTGTTGAATCTCTGATAAACAAAACGATATTACATGCTCAGTATTGCACAAACATATTCATAAAAATGGACTATGCACTTGGCCTGGTAAGTTGTCAAAGCACAAACTGTTTAAAGATATAAGATCTGTTTTCTCTCAGACTTCTCTCATAAGATCTGTTTTCTCTCAGACTTCTCTCATATCAGTTCGATTAAAATAACACGTTTCAAAATACTTTGGTCAACATTTTGTTAACACTCAATCATGTTTGTTATGGCTATCTCTGATAGCACGAAAACTATTAAAAACATAAGCGCAAATACAATAGAATCTCTTGTCCTATTGTATAGTGCTGTGAATACCAACACGCCTTTGATTGACTTATTCAAAAGGCGCGCGTTAAACTGTTACACCCATGGGATACCTTAGATAAGTTGGAACAGATTTTATTTCACATAATTTGGGAAAATGCTCATATCTCCCGTTTCGAATAACCCATGTGAATGAAATAAAATTTCGGTTATAGCTAGTAATGCCACCTTGCTAGGCAAGTCATTAAACATATTAATCTTTGCATTTTAACTGGTTTAAAAAATCGATGAAATCGGGACCTGACTATTTTGACTCACCCTGTACACAATATATTGCTACACCACCATGATAACTTATTGTGACAAGTGGAAAGGTAATTCCAGTTTAATCTAGTAAGGTGATGGAGTTCAGTATTTACAGAACAGCTACTGTAAAATAGTGTCTACCAGAACCATATAAGAAACGTCTTGACAATAGACATGTCTTCAACTATATATAACTAAGAAAACAAACACAAGTATCTTGCCCGGAGACACTTTGAAAGACATGACTCAATTAAGCCTCGGTTGTGAGATGTCTTCAATAAGACACAAATCATATATTTATACAAGACATCTCACAAGAAGACATTTCTCCATGCAAGACACTTACAATTTGCAAGACGTGTCTATATTGAAGCTAATTTTAAGACACTTGTGCATCTGGTATCCATGCTGGTTAGACATGACTTGCATGTAGAGACATGACTTGTGTCTTCATGTATTCTGGCTTCATGTGTCTTACAATGTGTCTTCAGGCAAGACATTGTTTTTGTTTTCTTTGTTATCTATTGTTGAAGATATGTCTATTGCCAAGACGTGTCTTACATGGTTCTGTAAGACACCATTTTTACAGTGAGGCCGTTGTCTTATATCCACACATTGGAACTGGAAGGAATGGTGGGGGTAATTATATCGGAGCCACAGTTACCAACCGGACGGGCAAAACCTTACCGTCTGACAGTCCATGTTCCCTACCTGATTGGCTCAGTAAGATTTAGAATACCGGTCCCTATACCATTCTTAATATTCACTGGGTAAGTATATATTCACTGGGTAAGTATGGGTATAAAACCAGGTCCCTATTGAACATGTTGAAGGCGTAGGGTATATAATGTATCCATGTGATTCGATTCGGAAAATTTAGTACAATATTAAAGGCGTATAGGGTATATGTATAATGTATCCATGTGATTCGATTCGGAAAATTTAGTACAATATTAAATTCCCGCTTAGGAAAAAACAAACTTACCTTGTGCATAAACCTTCAGTATTCTATAGTAAGCCTATTCTCCCGCCTATCCTACGTCTGTTTGCATGGAGTGGGCTTCGAAATTGGTAACAGTGTTCTTTGAAATGATTTAACGTCGAAAGGAGGCACCAGCTTAGGTGGGTGTATAATAAAATCATGCTGAATAATTCCCCGATTGCATTTTGTTTAAATGTCACGACCGTCACGGCTGCCACCATACCCATTATACCACGGAAATGTAAAGAATCAACAACAACAACAAAACAACAAAAGTCCTAAAGAAATCGTTCTTGCGTGCAAGGTCATAAGGTCCACTTGACTGAGCGTAACAATACCATGGCGTTTTATTTATAGTAACTGATGACTGAAAGCTTCTGAAGTCGGACAATACAATATATAGGTACGCTGTACACATATCAACACAAAATATCCGATATCTCAGCTGATATGTTAGTTTCAGTTTGTGATAAGCTAAATTGGATATAAATTATAAGGCAAAAAGGGCTAAACATAAATCAGGAACAGGCATGTCACTATCGTGCCTTCCTTAGCCTATATTCGAATCCAGCCAGTGCTGTCTACGGTAGACAGCAAAATGAAGTCACATGGGAGCTCTTGGGATAATTATGAAAACCTAGTATTTTATGTATTAAAGAAATAAAGTCACGCGTATTTCCTGACGCTTGTGTTGCGAGCTAAAATGTACCCCAAAACTGATTGATTAACCATCATAGGCCATAGGCGACAGGAGGAGGACGGGGGACACGTAATCACCAAAACAATGGGGAGACCAAAAACTGCAGCTTTAGGCCTACTCAAAAACTGCAGCTTTACTTAAAAGCCTTTAAAGTCATCGAGAGCTCGCGATGACACACTACGAATATCTCTACATATCTGCCCATCCCATGCCAATAAAAATTATCAACGGGTACCTCAAATCTACTCACATTCCTGTGCATGTTTAATACCATAACATATCACAAGCATGCATGCTAGGCCTAGATTCTTGTACAAAAACAGGTTTTATATATGTAATGTATATATCACTTACCTATTATACAGCTTTATTTAAACCAATTAGGAATGGATATCATGGGTGTACTGCAGTATAATAATCCGTTCAACAATTAATAGCTATTGATAAAGCGAGGCTTCTCGTGGAACTGGCATAAATAGCTTGTAACGTATAAGTGGTAATAAAATATGAAAATATTATTATAGGCTATAAATCAAATGCAGATTATTCAGTAAAATATACACGCTATGCGTAGTATCATATAGTTAAAGGCATATTATGTGATCTTTTCCACTATATTCATGATTTTTTTTAGAAAGTAGATTTTCTTACAGATTTACATTTCTGATCATAAATCATAAATATATTCTAAGTTACAGAGCGATATGATGTCTATAGGCTAATTACTTCAAAATCATGGTTTAAAGAGTGAAATGAAACTATCAGGTCTGCGCGACAACTAATTGTTCACTCTAAATTCACTCTAAAAACATGATTTTGAAGTAATTAGGATTCGTATTGCTCTGTAACTCAGAATATATTTATGATTTATGATCAGAAATGTAAATCTGCAAGAAAATATACTTTTAAAGAAAATCGTGAATAGAGGGCGCTCCCTTGAAAAGATCACATAATATGCCTTTAATGTTTCATGACGATTGACCTGGTATTGTAACAGTGTCATGGTGAATTTTTAATTGATGGTATAAACGTAACCCAAACCAACCTCATTAATGAATTACATGTAGCCTAATTGATTAAATTCTGCTTGACATAAGTTTTGTTTCAATGTTGAAGGTTAAGATTGAATTGTTTTTCTAATCACATTTAGGCATCTGTTACAATCAACCGGATATATATTTAGGCGAAGAAAATACAACCCTGTTCTACGGGAAAACGGACCTCTCAGGTAGGGTCGGTCGGTCGGTCGTTTTTGTTGGGTTTTTCAAAATGTTCGTGAACATTAAAGGTATATTAGGTGATCTTTCCAGGGAACGCCCTCAACATCGAAAAAAAAATTGAAAGCAGATTTTCTTGCAGATTTACATTTCTGATCATAAATCGTACATACATTCCAAGTTACAGGGCGATACGATTCTTAATTACTTCAAAATCATGGTTTTAGAGTGAAAATAAAGTGTCGGGTTAACACGACAGTTTACATTTTCACACTAAATTCACTCTAAACCCATGATTTTGAGGTAATTAGGAATCGTATCGCTCTGTAACTTGGAATGTATGTACGATTTATGATCAGAAATGTAAATCTGCAAGAAAATCTACTTTCTATAAAAAATCATGAATAGAGGGCGCTCTCTGGAAAAGATCACATAATATGCCTTTAAGGTAAATTTCAACGATTGGTTGAACACAGAGAATATTGATTCGTCAAAAATGTGGTCTTATTTGACAAATTTAACATTTGCCATATGGAAGGTTCGTCAGTTAAGAATTATTTTGTAATGCTAAACAATTATTTTTAATGGTAAATGACAAATTAGTAGTATTTTTAATTAATTTTCAAGATAGTATGATATTTTCACGACTCATAAGCGTTACAATTCCTTTTTTTTGTACCAATGTATAGGCCTACCTTTTTTGTGTACAAACGTACCTTTTTCTGTGAAAACTCCCCCCCCCCCCCCCCCCCCCCTTCTATACCCCCGTTTTCGGAAAACGCCCCTTCCCCATTGGGAAAAGTATTTTGGGGGCCGTTTTGAACTAAAATAGGTCTTAACCGTAATCGCGAATGTTATTCTTATCATTTTGAAAAAATTAATCATAGGTTAGAAGATCATTTTTTCCCAATCCAAAACCTTTGGAGTTGGCTAACCAACTCCATTGTAAATGCTATTTTTAAAATTATTTTCATCGTTAACCGGGCGATGACTGTTAAAAATATTTCAAAATGGGTGCACTCCCGTTGCCATATTTGGGTCGTCCGATACGCGTGGCCGCCATCGTCTGTGTGGCAGACGACACAAACCGCGCCACCAACAATGTGACACTCGCCAGATCATTTCCCGGTGATCATCATAAAGTGGCGCTGTTGCCTTTTTTAATTTATGCAAACAGGACCTGTTTAGGCACTCCAAAAAGTGCCAAAAAACGGGGGGAAATGAATTTTTATTTTTTTTGCACTTTTAAGTCAAAATTTCAAAAAATAATAATAATAATTAAAAAAAAGGTTTGTAAGTTAATGTCTTAAGGGGGATGTGCACCTTCGCATAGCCTCCGTAAAACTGCCGTAACTTCTTCATTATTCATTTAATCTTAATAAAAGTATACATTTTTTTGCAGGAAAGGGTTCAATAAATCCAACTATGATCATGAAATTGACCATTTTGGAGAAAATTATAAAAAACATGTTTTTTGACCCATTTTAGGTTTGGAAAAGATAACTCAAAATATATTTTGTTAAATTTTGTCAAACTAGTTTTATTATATTCCTCATGCAATTCCCTAGGAATCGGTTTTTTTTTTTTTTTTTACTTTATTATTTTTTGAATTACAGACGAAAAAGTGCCAAAAAAACTGTTTTTTAACCTCCAAAATCGTGAAAATCACGTTTTTTGGTAAAAAATCATATTTTTTGGCACTTTTTGTTCGATAATTCAAAAAATAATAAAGTAAAAATTAAAAAAACAAAACGATTCCTAGGGAATTGCATGAGGAATATAATTAAACTAGTATGATAAAATTTAACAAAATATATTTTGAGTTATCTTTTCCAAACCTAAAATGGGTCAAAAAACGTGTTTTTTATAATTTTCTCCCAAAATGGTCAATTTCATGATCATGGTTGGATTCATTGAACCCTTTTCTGCAAGAAAATGTATACTTTTATATAGATTTAATGAATAATAAAGAAGTTACGGCAGTTTTACGGAGGCTGTACCTGAAGGTGCACAGCCCCCTTAACATCATCACCAAGAGATTTGGGCATTTTATACTCAAAATTATTTTTGTTAGCTTTGGCCAAAAAAAATGGGTCAAAAAAGTGATTTTTCTCCAAAAAAAATCAACATTTTTGATCAAAATTGATGCCAAATTTGGATTCTCTGATCCATTTCCTTTCAAAAAATGTATACTTTTATATACATTTGAGTCATAGTTCAATAATAACAGCACTCACAAAATTCAAAAAGTGACTTCCTTGAGTCCCCCTTACATATCTGAGAATGTGTTATTTGTCTCTATTAGTATTAGTTTACTATTGTGAACCATACATGAATTCACTTGTTCATTAGTAACAAACATTATTGAGTAAAATATTCAATATTGTGTTCGGTTTCAAAATGCACGATTCTTTTTGCTGATGATAGTGAATAAATGCATCTATTGCCGCAATCATTGGTTGCCTTCCTATTCTGATAACAATTACTTTTAATATTTATTTTATTTTGAATACACTGGTTTTTTTACTCGCCCTGTATATCGCAAATCTTGTTCGGTTTATAAAATGTTCACTTTTACTTAAATGAGCATAACATATGTTTACCATAACCAATTTCAACCAACTAAAATTCTTTAGAAAGCTAATATAATGAGATAACCCGTCTGCCTCAATAACAAATCTGTGAAATTTGTGCACAGATTTGAAGATATAAAATCCCAAAGTTGATTACACTTTTTTTTACTTACCCTGTATATTCTAGATTCTAATAGCCTAGTAAGATTATAGTTTAGCATATGGAACAATGTCGATGTTCATTTGATTCAACCACATGGTGGTTTGGTAATTGTCAATATTGAATAAGTATTTTTGTTTATTTGAGTTTGTTTAGAATGTGAATGGCCAAAGTGAAAGTATTCAAAAAACGAGTCGCTTTAGGTCTGAAGCTTATTCTGTCCATATTATAATGCATACTTCTCAGATCCGTGTTGGCACATCAAAAGCTATATTCAGAAGAAAACAAGTTGCATATTAAGACTATCTTCAGAAGAAAGCATGTTGCAAAATGCAGCTGAAAGCTATCTTCAGAAGAAAGCATGTTGCACTTAAACTATCTTCAGAAGAAAGCATGTTGCAAATTGCAACTTAAAGCTATCTTCAGAAGAAAGCATGTTGCAAATTGCAGCTTAAAGCTATCTTCAGAAGAAAGCATGTTGCAAATTGCAGCTTAAAGCTATCTTCAGAAGAAAGCATGTTGCAAATTGCAGCTTAAAGCTATCTTCAGAAGAAAGCATGTTGCACTTAAACTATCTTCAGAAGAAAGCATGTTGCAAATTGCAACTTAAAGCTATCTTCAGAAGAAAGCATGTTGCAAATTGCAGCTTAAAGCTATCTTCAGAAGAAAGCATGTTGCACTTAAACTATCTTCAGAAGAAAGCATGTTGCAAATTGCAGCTGAAAGCTATCTTCAGAAGAAAGCATGTTGCACTTAAACTATCTTCAGAAGAAAGCATGTTGAAAATTGCAACTTAAAGCTATCTTCAGAAGAAAGCATGTTGCAAATTGCAGCTGAAAGCTATCTTCAGAAGAAAGCATGTTGCAAATTGCAGCTGAAAGCTATCTTCAGAAGAAAGCATGTTGCACTTAAACTATCTTCAGAAGAAAGCATGTTGCAAATTGCAACCTAAAGCTATCTTCAGAAGAAAGCATGTTGCAAATTGCAGCTTAAAGCTATCTTCAGAAGAAAGCATGTTGCACTTAAACTATCTTCAGAAGAAAGCATGTTGAAAATTGCAACTTAAAGCTATCTTCAGAAGAAAGCATGTTGCAAATTGCAGCTGAAAGCTATCTTCAGAAGAAAGCATGTTGCAAATTGCGGAGTAATTCTGTTATACCCTTCACAGAGGTATTCATAGTGCATGATTTTTAAGAACGACGCATACTACCAATGTTGGTGTGCAGGGTATAACAGAATTATGCCCAAATGGCAACTTAAAGCTATCTTCAGAAGAAAGCAAGTTGCACTTAAACTATCTTCAGAAGAAAGCATGTTGAAAATTGCAACTTAAAGCTAGTTTCAGAAGAAACTATTGTGCAAATTGCAGCCTAAAGCTATCTTCAGAAGAAAGCATGTTGCAAATTGCAGTTTAAAGCTATCTTCAGAAGAAAGCATGTTGCAAATTGCAGCTTAAAGCTATCTTCAGAAGAAAGCATGTTGCAAATTGCGGAGTAATTCTGTTATACCCTTCACAGAGGTATTCATAGTGCATGATTTTTAAGAACGACGCATACTACCAATGTTGGTGTGCAGGGTATAACAGAATTATGCCCAAATGGCAACTTAAAGCTATCTTCAGAAGAAAGCAAGTTGCACTTAAACTATCTTCAGAAGAAAGCATGTTGAAAATTGCAACTTAAAGCTATCTTCAGGAGAAAGCATGTTGCAAATTGCAGCTTAAAGCTATCTTCAGAAGAAAGCAAGTTTGGTTCTATAACCCTAACCCTGTCAAATCCAACAAGCCAATCTCTTATATTCCACCCGGCGTGTATTTATTTTCGAGGATAAAATGGACCCAGGCTATATACGCAGCCGAATATTCTCGGTCAAGTAGCCTTGACACCCGTGGTGTAGTGGGGAATCGTTCGCCTCTGGTGCTGGAGGTCCGTGGTTCAAATCCCAGGGAGATCGCGGTGACTTTTGGGATCACTTTTCTCCAAGTAGAAAAAACCCCTGAAAAAGTGCCCGAATAGACTATCAGAAGAAGAAAGCATGCTGCTTTCATACCAACCTCTTTGTAGTTGAGATATTTGATGAAAGTTCCTTTGAAAGCTATCGTAGTTTAAATTCTTTGGACTTATTCGTATTACCCAAGCATAAACAGTTGTTGTTTTTATGTTCCCTCAGATTGACCTAATCACAAGTTTGCAAATCTTATGTTACTCTTACTATTTAAATAATTTGCCTTTTTTCCGTATAGTACCCCTTTCCCTGGAACCTGGAAAAATATTTCCTAAATGTCATAACCAATTATTCCAAAGCCATCGCATAGCAACAACAGAAATCAAGGTGACTAGAGCTAGCAAATAGGTGATGTCACAAGTTAAACATGCTCAAATAATGTCCAAAGGGGTTTATTGCAATATGGTCTAAGACCATGTTGTCTATGGTCTAGATCCTATAACTAAAATGGCTGTAGCTATTATGTGGCTACTAGATAAAGTGTGCTGAAACCAAATGGTAAATTAATGTTGCAAGGATTGAGCCAGAGTTGACAGCAATTCCATACCAATTCCTGCAAACAAGCTGAATTGAAGTTGCCTGCAAATTATTTGGACGGTTTGGGCCAAATAACACTCAACTTTAATTTGGAAAATCAATCAATTCATGCATGCCATTGCCATGGAAGATATTCCAATTGCATACCCTGGCTTGTACGAAAGCAGTTAAAGTAAAATACAAATATTATCTTTGAGTGGTTCATTGTTCACATCATACTTCGTTCATGTAACTCTGTACAGTGGCGTGAGAGTGTAGTCTAGTGATCAACATGGTATATTTTAAGCGTGAATGGCAGACTTTGATTGTGTGGTTACATAGCCAATGCTATGACTAGACTACACTCCGATGCCACTGTACAGAGTTACATGAACAAAGTATGATGTGAACAATGAAGCACTCATAGATAAGTACTATTATGTGCACGATAAGGCCACACATTTTTTTTTGTTATGTTGTCCTCGACCGCCCGCTCGTCATATTAGGGCCGCTCCGATTTTATTTTATTTTTCAGATTTTTTTATTATTTTAAATCGTTGTGTTTTTTTTAAAAAAATCGTATTTTTGTAAAAAAAAAAATCAGATTTTGTTGTTGTTTTTTTCAGATTTTTTTTTCTTCTTCAGATTTTTTTTTTCTTTTTCAGATTATTTTTCCAGATTTTTTTCAGATTTTTTTAAAAACAGTTTAAATGGCATTAATATTAAATTACGTGTTTATAACATATATGTGCGGCTCTTAGAGTGATTTTAACTTCTTGTTGGCTGAACTTTGAGCTTTCTGCTGGTAAAAGAAAAATTTTAAAAAAATTAAAAAAAATTAAAAAAATCCGCCCGCCCGCCCCTCCTCTCTGAAAGCTGTCGAGGACAACATAACAAAAAAAAATTGTTGGCCTAATGAGATGTGATCATCAGAATACACTCTGACATCACTGCACAGAGTGAGATGAATAAAGTTCATACTTTGCATCTGCTACCTCAAGTTGGGAATGAAATCGATATGAAGTCTATAGTTTGATCAGTTACAAAATGGCGACGCCTTCTTACAGCAGCGTATGAATACAGATGGACCCGGGCGCGCTCTAGGCAACGAGCGCACTTGCGTGACATGTGTGCGGCAGAAACTGTGTGTGTGTGTGGCAATAAATTGCACATATGCTTGGATTACTTTTCATTTGGAAAGATAAAAACCAAATATTTCTCGCCAATTTGGAACTGATTAAAATATAGTGACTGTATCATGCAATTGTATGTGTAACTTCAATGCAATGGCATTTTCACTACAGTCTGTTAATTATGGAATAAACAAGTTCCCACTTGCGTATACGCAGCTAAGATATGCAATTGATATGGTGCTAGCAGAGTAAGCGCAGGGATTTCTACGTATTTTTAAGCTCAGGCAACATACAGCACGAGTGTGAACACATTATGCAGCATACGCAGCACACACCCCTTGAACTTGTTAACGCAGTACACTATTCCGAAATATTAATTAGATTACAGAACATTCTTCAAAGTAGACCTATAGCAGCACATCCACACAACCTTTGAAATGTTCACACACAAGCATTATGGTGTAAAATAACTAATGTTATTATTAAATTATAATAAATCATTAACATAAAACCAACCACACAAATATATAAACCGATACAGTATAGAAGATTATAATTAATTTATCAAAATATACAAAATATTACACAAATAATTATAATAAAGGTGCACAGTCTGAGGTTTGTTTTAGTAATCTTCAAAACACCATATTCCAAATATTTACTTGATAAATTCTGTCAGAGCAGATGTTCTTGTGGTTACCAAACTTCAAGAAATTTCCACTGATTATCAAATTCAGCAAACAGGTCGTGAATTTCAAATGACTCTACAAAACCGCATTTACATGGGTCTTCATACTTAGTATTCAGTTTCATACGGATGAGCAAAATACGTCTTTTCACACTGGTGTGACGAATGACCTTTGGACGATCAATTTTCTGAGTGGAGATTAAAGGTATATTATGTGATCTTTTCCAGGGATGTCCTCAATCCTCGAAAAAAATTGGAAGCAGATTTACATTTCTGATCATATATCACAAATATATTCCTAGTTACAGAGTAATAACCTTAAAATCATGGTTTTAGAGTGAATTTAGAGTAAACAAATAAACTGTCCGTTAACCATGATTTTGGAGTAATTAAGAATTGTATCGCCCTGTAACTTCGAATGTATGTACGATTTATGACCAGAAATGTAAATCTGCAAGTAAATCTGCTTCCAGTTTTTTTTTTTGAGGATTGAGGGCGCCCCCTGGAAAAGATCACATAATATACCTTTAATTCAGCCATATTATCAAAAACATGCAAGAAATTTGATCGATCATCGGTCATTGGATTCACACAGAGAAGTGGCCCAGTTTTGGCAATCGATCATTGATAAATAATGTGAAAAGGCTTAAGGGGCTGTGCACCTTCAGGTACAGCCTCCGTAAAACAGCCGTAACTTCTTCATTATTCATTTAATCTATATGAAAGTATACATTTTTTTGCAGGAAAGGGTTCAATGAATCCAACCATGATCATGAAATTGACCATTTTGGAAAAAATTATAAAAAACACGTATTTTGCCCCATTTTAGGTTTGGAAAAGATAACTCAAAATATATTTTGTCAAATTTTGTCATACTAGTTTTATTATATTCCTCATACAATTCCCTAGGAATCTTTTTTTTGTTGTTGAAAATATTGACTATTTTTTGAATTAGAGACCAAAAAGTGCTAAACAAGGTATTTAAAAAAAACTGGACGGGGGAGACAGAAGACTGTTGAAAGTTCAAGAACAGACATTAACAAACAGCGTTGCTACTATGTTTCCTAACAATTTAACTCTAAGGGATTCAAAAGTGTTTTTGATATCAAATGAAAGGTCCCATTTCTCATTACACTGATGATGCCCTTAAATCTAGAATAGGGTCAACAACCTTTAAGACGTATGGTTAACATTGATGAAGAAGTTGGATTGGGGTAATTAAAGTTGTATGGTGGACACCGAATCATTCAGAAATATTATAAGGACACATTGAGAAATAGGTTATGTAAAACTTTTTTTATGAAAGACTGGTACCTTCTGTTTAAAGTTTGAAAATGAAAATAGGCTTATCCATTTTATTTGCGGCGGTTTTAGACTTTGCTAAACATGCTCAGCATTATATCAGTCCCGGGCATCAGTGCACGCAGTGTACGTATACAACACACTGACCCATCTGCAGGCCGTCAGCTACGCGGAAATCTCTGCACAACGCATGTATACCATACGCCAACATTTCCACCCTGAAAGTACGTTGTGAAATTGCCGTTTCAACACACGCAGCACTACATGTACAGCACTGCATTGCACTAACAGTGCATGGCAAAGGTCGAGGGGTTGTTGCCATATCATTGGGCTAATCATATTGAAGGATTCACCTAGACTGTAACTCTCAGCCGCCCTCTTATGTCGCTATCTTGCAGGCTCCGATATTTGTACAGCTTTAGCGTCCGTACGGTAATATTGATGACTGGGGGATGTAACCTAGGGTTCGCCATAATCATTGGGCTAATTGCGAGACCAAGGCAACACGGAACAAAGAGGCCGTGGACTCAGTGACTCAGTATATTACTAAATCATATAATATAATACAAAATAGCATCCAAATAGCTTAGTATATTACTAAATGGCATCCAAATAGCTGAAATAACTTACTGTGTCCTCTTACCTTCATATTATAACAATATCAATTACATTTTACAACAAAATCGCTTCAGAAGATGATTAATGCAAGTTATTAATATTAGCAAATGCCGCGAATTTTAGGGGTTTGTGAAAAGGTTACGAAAAGGTTACGACTTAGAAACGTCGTTTCAAATGACGGGGTCGCTAATCTCCCCCGTCAAAAACGTTTTTTAGCACTTTTTGGTCTCTAATTCAAAATATAATAAATATTTTTAACAAAAAAAAACCGATTCCTAGGGAATTGTATGAGGAATATAATAAAACTAGTATGACAAAATTTGACAAAATATATTTTGAGTTATCTTTTCCAAACCTAAAATGGGGCAAAAAATGTGTTTTTTATAATTTTCTCCAAAATAGTCAATTTCATGATCATAGTGGGATTCATTGAACCCTTTCCTGCAAAAAAAATGTATACTTTTATCTAGATTAAATGAATAATGAAGAAGTTACGGCAGTTTTACGGAGGCTGTACCGAGGGTGCACAGCCCCCTTAATAAAACCACTGTGAATACTTAAGCTTTACAGTATTTTTGAATATTAATGAACTTTGTGACTAAAAGCTATCTATAAGAGAACTTGAATTAAAGGAATTATGTCAATAGTACCATCAGGTCAATGTTAGCAAATTTGGAACCTGTAATGGGCCAAATAAACAAAAGTGAAAATTTACTAATATAATCAAAGCAAACAATTCCTATCAATTTGCCACATACATGAGTGTACTGTGTATGAACTAGCCATGTAAGCACTGAACAAAAAACCAATGCGAACTTTTTTAGTGTTTTCACAGTGCATATTTGTTGATTGAGACCAGCCATTTTCTTAGATCCTAATGAAATTGTTCGCCAGAAAGTGTCAAGAATTTTTTTTCTAAGCAAGTGTCACATCTTTATGTTATCCTGCCACATCAGTTTACTTTTGTGTGCAAAATATTGAGTTGTGGTTACTGAGTTGTGGTTACTGAAATGTGACGTAATCAAGCGAAATGAGCCGAATGTCGGCAGTTTTCAATTTTGACATTTGTCCATCATTTAAAAGCGGGTGAAAATGCTATTGTAGGGTCCAAACCCCACTAGAATCGAACTTTTAGTTTTTAATTAACAAACAATTTACCAATTGAGAAAACAAAGTAAAATATAAGAATTCTACATATGACTCATTCCCCCTGATCGCGTCACAAATAGGCACTGACAACACTGCACAGATGATAAATAGAGTTACTGTACATATAGCAATTTTAAAGTAGCTGGAAATACAGTGTTTGTTGTATGAGGTAAAAAAAACCCAACCTGTTCTATTGGCGGACAAACCTTTTCAATACTTTTTCAATACAGTGTGGTTCAATAAAACGTTGACAGTTTTTCAAAGCCATATTTTTCAAAATTGTGGTATTTGGTTTAACTTATTTTTACATATTCCCCAAAAATATCATCTTGGCCATCTATGCTGAAAGTATCAATGTTAAAAATGCTATGGCGGCAACATGATAGCTATTTGAAGAGAATCTCTCCAAAATCGCTTTGTCCACAGGTAAGTCTATGGGAAATGACCAGCAAGATAACATTAAATGGCATCATCACTTTTAAGGCATAGAGTATAGACAATTACACTTCGAATCTATGAAAATCAATAAATTCTAATTAGGGTCACTCGTGGTATTATTATAACGTATGATTTCACACCTGAATAGATAGTTAAGTTGTTAACAATTACACTGGTTTTCACCTGGCGGGATCTTCAAATCTTAGATTACTTGCATGCAATTCATCATTCAGTATTCAATGTAACGTCGCTAAATCAGTACCCATGACAGAGTAAAATGGGACAGACTTTGTTCAAATAGTTGTTATTTTGCAGCCGTAAAGTTATTTGTAACGATATTTTCAACATACATGTAGATGGTCAAGATTATATAGTTGATGAATATTGAAAAGGATTTTTTTTAAATCTACAGAATTTCAAAAACAAAAATGGCTTCAAAAAACTGTCAACGTTTTATTGAACCACATACTGTACTTATCACTTTCCAGGAGTCTGCAGACGACAGTTCCAAAATTTCACAAAATTATTGAATTTCATCACCATTTTTGGAATCACCAAATGCATTGAAATAAGTACAAATATGTCTGGTATTGGTTGGTTCAGTGATTTTTAAGATAGACTTTGAAAGTTGGGAAAGGTTTCTGAAAAATCTGTTTTGAATACGGTAAAACCAATAGCCGTGTGGAAAGTGTTAATGTCTGAAATTTTAGTCAGTATTCATTTGTAAAAGACATCCCCCAATATCTAAAAATCTGTGTCGGTCGGCCCGTGTAAAACAGGGGTCTTTACCTGTTACATAGCAAAATAGAAAAACATTGACAAATCCTACAATTACCAAAAGAAGATTCTAAAGATACCACCACAATGCATTGCCTTTTCGCAAAATGCTCTCATTCTGGTCTCCAATTTGTCTCAGCTCCCATAGATATGCACACAATCATGGCTTCATAGCACATTCAATGTTGGAGCTGTTAGATTCTAGTTAACATCAATGTAGAAATAAGATATCAATGTTCCTTTTTTTTAAACTTAAGAACTCGACAAATGCATCGTGTGAAAAAGCTTTATAGTTGGCTGGCGTTTGCGCAATGCATTGTGGGAAGACCTTAAAATCTTCTTTGACAATTACCCTATATTTCACTGATTATTCTGTTCATGAAGCTAGTTCATGAAGCTAGAAAACGGGTCTTCTAGCTTCATGTTACGGGTCTTTTAGCTTCATGTTCTGTTGATTTGAACATCCGATACAAGCACCAAACATGATGTTTCTGAATAAATAGCATTAATTAAAATGGGTTTTCTGAAGGCACATTATAAGAAAAATCCCCTAATTTTGGTTGAAGCCGGGAGAGGCTAATGATCCGTTTGTGCCCTTATAATTATATCTAGTATACATACTATGAATAGAAAACATCATGAAGTCATATTATGAGCAGTATTGCCACGTTAGCCCAAGGTGGACAATATAAAAAGAAAACTATCCCAGATGTGTCTTATCATATGTGGAAATGTTAGTAGATATAACTAATGTTACAATTGAGACCTGTCGTCACAAAATCAGAGTTAGGTAGGAAAATGTTATTTTCAGGTTTGTCCTGATTCAAAATGCCCAGAAAACAAGATGTAACATGATATGCAACAAGTCATAATTGCTCAATGTTTTCCCTGTCAAAATTCAAATTTTAAGTTGCAAAATTCCTTTGTTTTCTATTGATTTTTGGCATGTTTATTGGACCATATCTCCTAATGCACACTGGCGACTTAACTCTCATTTTGTGGTAACAGGTCTCAATTTCTACCTTTAAGAATGAGTGTGATGTCAGAAGCTTGTCCAGCTTTTAACTGCCAACAGGTTGCGATTCTAATGTGTTGGCATATAATATAAATAAATCTATGTTCCTGGACTATAATAAAGGGTAAAAAAAAAGTAAGTCCCCCCTAAAATTTGATCACACACAACTGTACCTTTTGAAAAATTGAAACATTTATCAAAAGAAAATGCTTGGCTACCCATTGCAAGTTTTTGTTTTCCATTAGCATGTTTACTTCTTCCAAAACATACACATGTCCCCAAAATGATGTTTTAAAGTGGCACTTTTCAAAATCTTATGCAAGAAAGTTACAAAAATGTCTCCAGTGCTGTTTAAAATTAATTTGAATTGTCTTTATTTTCAATTAAAAGAAAGTCTTTTCTTTTTTTTACTGGTCCTTATTTGAAATTATGACTAGCCAATTCACGTCAATAACTTCTCTGTATCGTTGAAAATTGCCACTTTTTGAAATGTGACTATTTTGGAAAAAGTAATAATGATATTGAAATGGAGAAACTTTCTGTGGGTATCCAAGTGTTTTTGCTTTTAATAAGTGTTTCAATCTCTCAAAACGTCTAGATATGTGTAGAGTTATGCAAACAAACGTGATCAAATTTTAGGTGGGGGGGGGGGGGGGGGGGAGGGGGACTCACTTTTTAGACCCCTTTATATGCTAACACTGTCAAAAATCAATCCTTCTATTGGCACATAAATGACTGGAACGCGCACTGACATCAAGATCATACTTGTAATGGAATGGTATAGCTTAAACTTTTCATATTTGTCTTCCAATTCACACTAAAAATTAATTTTATGATTATACCCCTACCTCCTATTTGGGCTACTAAATGCTGAGAGTGAGTTTTGATCAGAGCTGGAACTTCCCATTTTTTTTAACCAGCCAGTCGGGCAGGTAAGTCACACAAATACCTGCACGACAGGTATTCCACCAGACCCTTTAACAATTTACACTGTGAGTTTGAAAAATGTTACCCGCCAGTCGGTCGGGTACTTTTGCATCTTCACCCGCACGATGCAAAAGTGACCCGCTATGGGCAGATGGGCGGTTGTTATTACCAGACCTGGTTTTGATTATGTATCATCCATCCCTCTATTTGCTATAAAACTCCTATAGATAATTGTTACATATATCGCTAATAGCAAGAAAACAAAGACATCGTCTATCAGTCCTAGTATCCCAAACACGGCTTCTGGTATGATGTCTAGAGGCGAGATAAAATATATGATGGCAACAAAGAAACACAGTATGATGCGTATTCGAAACATCCACACCAGACCGGATAATGAGAAGAATTCTCGCATGGCATGACGTAGGAGGGTCGGTAGATCACGTAGGATGTCCATTATCTGTTGAGAATAAAAGTTCATTAGTACGGTAATATTTAGAGAATAAAGGTATTGTTTTTAGAGCGTACCCGTGTTAATTGTCTGACATAAATGTGGAAGGCAGTATGACAAAACTATTGTTACCCCGCACTGTACACTAATTAATGTACACCGTGTTATATTGTCTCATGTTTATGTTGCCGATTTGTCTGAGAACCAATGAGAATTGTTTAAACTTTCTTAGCAGTTTTAAGAATGTATAATATGATATGTATTGACAATGATGACATCACTTATACAAATTTCCGAATCAATTCAGTAGCCAAATAGTGTACAACAAGTTTTTTGACGATGTTTACCAAAATTCAGCTTTTGGTTTGAGGAGGGCTATATGGGAGGGCTTCGGGCAGACGTCATGAGCCCTCAGCCACACATAATCAAAGGACTTGATTGATAGAGGGCTAATTGCTCATATAACTTACCTGTCTAGGCTCTCCAGAGAATCTTCTATTATAATCATTAATAGCATTTGTAATGGTCTGGGCCTCCTCAACGGTCACATCAACTTCACGAAAACATGGAAACAGCACCGTCACCTGGTAACAAGAAATAACAGCATGGTTACTTTTATGGAACAATAACTGCATTGGAAATGCTTATTGTACTTCAAATAATGAACAATAAATTGTGAAATCAAACTGACTTCATTTAAATTTTGATAAGGCAACGACCATCCCCCCCCCCCTGGCCTCTCCACCCATGTATCCTTCCTTACCTGTTGTTTGCATACAGGACAAGCAACATCTCCTAACCATCTACCATGTCTCCAATAGATTATAAGGTTGAGCCCCCCCCCCCCCCCCCCCCCCACCCATGTATATCCTTCATTACCTGTTGTCTGCATAAAGGACAAGCAATAGCTCCTAACCATCTACCATGTCTCCAATAGGCTATAAGGCTGAGCCCCCCCCCCCCCCCCCCCCACCCATGTATATCCTTCATTACCTGTTGTCTGCATAAAGGACAAGCAATAGCTCCTAACCATCTACCATGTCTCCAATAGGTTATAAGGCTGAGCCCCCCCCCCCCCACCCATGCAACCCTGTAAATAGCGACCAAATCGGTCGCAAATGCCCCCAAATATTTGCCAATGCGATCATATGTCCACACGCGATCGCCATTTGCGACCTAAACAATTGCTAAATAGTCGCCAGGAAATATCATTAACAAAGCTTAAAAACTACCGAAATGCATTCAGTTGTGACTGACAATTATTCCTCTAAAATGTGTAAGTCTTATTCAGAAACGCCATACAAATCCATAATTTCTGAGTTGTATTTCTTATTTTATCGTTAGTAGCGCAGCTGTTTCCCACACACACAAAAAGTCATCCGATTTCGTCTGACAATGTTGTTGCTGTTATCTGTGAATTTTCACTCCCCCTGCAGTATTGCAGTAGCTAGTTCAAGTTTTTACTACCACGTGGTAATATAAAAGGGAGTAACACAACATGTCCCGTGATCATGATGAATTAATGTGGACTCGGCCACTCTGCCAACCGGTTGCAATTTGCAGTGGGCACATCAACATTACGTAAGAAAAATAATATTTAGTTACGGTCCGGAGAAGCAGATTTGAGTGGAACTACAGTGATTATAACATGTTTTACTGTTCAATTGCTGGTAATTTACAGCCATTATTGTTTTCATATATTTGTAACTTTCGAAGTTATTGCCGTGTAATTGTTTGATTCTCCCCATTTCACAATGGTATATTCCTCCTCGTACCGATTGAACCCAGGTCAATCTGGTGACGTAATAGTTTTTCCTGATTTCGCGCATGCCTCCAAGTCATGTACACGTGCATTGTGCATAGCGACAGTACAATGTATACAAAGGTGCGTACATGTACTCATGAATAATGCATAATGAGGCGGTAATGCTGATGAATATTCAGCGCACATGGTTTGACAATTTTCTTCGAAACTTTGCGATTGCGTGATTGCGGGAAAAGGTTTTAAAATGTCGGCGACGGGAAAACGCAAGGCGAGCGGTCTATCAGTATTTACTCACAACACTGTAAACAGGAAAAATGAGTATAAAACTTGTACTCAAGTTAAACATTTCATCAAATTGACTGGCGGACTAGAATTTTTGCCTTTAGGGGCCAATGGTTACCAAAGTTCATAAAATTACTGGCGACTAGATTTTTTCCTTTAGGAGCCAATTGCTCCAAAATATTTTTTCCTATTTACAGGGTTGCACCCATGTATATCCTTCATTACCTGTTGTCTGCATACAGGACAAGCAATAGCTCCTAACCATCTACCATGTCTCCATTAGATTATAAGTTGCAGTGAACCAATTGATTGGCCTTTCAGAGCTCTCTTTCGAGAGTTACCAGTTTGATTTTTAATCACTCTGGTCATTAACCTTGTTAATGTCTGTTGGGCTATTGTTCACATTTGCGCTTTATATACTGTACAACAAAAAAAGAAAAAAAGGCTGAGACCCCCCCTCCACCCATGTATATCCTTCATTACCTGTGGTCTGCATACAGGACAAGCAACAGCTCCTAACTATCTACCATGTCTCCAACAGCTTATATAAGGCTGAGCCCCCTCCCCTCCCCCTGCACCCATGTGTATCCTTCCTTACCTGTTGTCTGCATACAGGACAAGCAACAGCTCCTAACCATGTACCATGTCTCCAATAGGTTATAAGGCTGAGCCCCCCCATGTATATCCTTCATTACCTGTTGTCTGCATACAGGACAAGCAATAGCTCCTAACCATCTACCATGTCTCCATTAGGTTATAAGGCTGAGACCCCCCCCCCCCCCCCCCCCCTCCACCCATGTGTATCCTTCCTTACCTGTTGTCTGCATACAGGACAAGCAACAGCTCCTAACCATCTACCATGTCTCCAATAGGTTATAAGGCTGAGCCCCCCCCCCCCCCCCTGCACCCATGTATATCCTTCCTTACCGGTTGTCTGCATACATGACAAGCAACAGCTCCTAACCATCTACCATGTCTCCAATAGGTTATAAGGCATACATGACAAGCAACAGCTCCTAACCATCTACCATGTCTCCAATAGGTTATAAGGCTGAGCCTCCCCCCCTCCCCCTGCACCCATGTATATCCTTCATTACCTGTTGTCTGCATACAGGACAAGCAACAGCTCCTAACCATCTACCATGTCTCCAATAGGTTATAAGGCACGTACCTGAACAAACAAATAGTTTAAATGTTTAAATGTATTAAAGGTGGGTGTTCCGATCACTTAAGCTTTTTTTTGCCCATCAACATATTTTGATATCAGAAGATACCCCATATTTTTCTCATTATTTCTGTCAAATGTTTGGCGCAAGATATGTTCCAGTTAGACGTTATAGGCCAAAATGCAGTGAATTACTGCCAAAGTGGTTAACCACCCGGCCAATTTATGTACTACTCAATAGGAAAAATGTCATGTCGTCTTGTGCTTCTAAAATAAGAACCATTGGAGTAATGTAACTCAAACTTTGGAATATGAATATTTTAAGGATGACCCTTAATGAAGAATAGAAAACATCAAGTTGAAAATTGGACCAGGAGTCGGAACACCTACCTTTAAGTATTACTCGAATTAAAAAAAGAATAGGCATCATTCAAATCTAGCTTAAAACTGTCAGATATTATTGAATGCTATGATTGATGCTATTACTGATCAGGCCTCAAAATAAGAAATGAAGAGGGCATGCAATTTAAGGCAATTTGAAAGGGGCACCAACTTTCTCCAAGGCAATTATGTACTTTTAAATGGAGTGAAAACACACAGATATTGAGGGCATCAAGGCAACTAGGTGGGGCATCGAAGGCAATTGCCTTCGATTAATTTGAGTCCTGTTACTGATGCTTCGTCTCTAGGTAGATATGTCATTACTCTACAAAAACCACACAAAATTCAATGACTTACCACAAAATACATGGCCACAGTTAGTCTCTGTGGCAAATCTCATTTCTACAAGGCATATTGGGCATGTTGGGTCTGTGTTGTAACGTCTTCTACCAGTCGTGTTAGAGTTGGCACTACCTGAACTTGATGAGCCATTTTCTTGACGGTTTTGTGTATTTTCTTGGTCATTTTGTGTGTTTTCTTGAGTTCTTTGTGAATTTCTTTCAATCTCTTCTCTGGCAAGATTCACTGCTGACAAGTTATCTGGGTGTATATCCCTGTGTGGAGCTGGGTTTCTGCAAATAAAAAACAAGATGGTGAAACCTTGCTCACACTTTCATACGGCAGGCGTCTGCAGACGACATTCTAAAATTTTACAAACCGTTTCAAAAATATCAAAAAAGTTGAATTTCATTACGGTACCATATCGTCAGCCTGCTTCGATAATTGCCTAACTCATTTTCTCTAGTTTTTAGAATAAAAAACAAATATGGTTCAAAAACATGGACAAACAAATTTATTCACCATTTTTTGCACATGAACAAATGATAATGAGACAATTGAATGCACTCAGCACCTGAAGACAGGGTGATCACATTAACGATGCATGGTCAATTTTCAGGGGATTTTCAGTGACATAGGCAAACATTATTCATCTCAACACTCAATACGAGACTTTGGCTTACGATCATTAGCATGATTAGTGCAGGAGAATTCCAAACAGGAGCAGTAACTGTTGGATAGAATTAGGTTGGAGATACCTTTAAGTGAAATGTGGCTTGTTATAGGCCTAATATACGAGTTAATATGACCTATTTTAAACATTTTAAATCATTCACAATCGGCCTAACTCACAAGGCTGACTTTAGGCAGAATTGAAATTGTGCATTTATCAACACATTTGATTGGTCAATGACTTACCCATTATAAAAGCATGTGCATATTGTAATGAAGTCATGATTTATGCAAAAAGCTCAATTTCGCTGAAAAGTAAGTTCACTGGAGCACTCACAAGCTGCTGCTGATCGGTATGAAATAATAGTATGAAAAAAATATATCTTTTTTTTATGATCCCAATTCTAAATTAGCTATTTATAATTTTGCATAAATCGGATTTCCCATGATCCAGTACACTTTGTTCATTTCAGGGTGTATGCGTTGTGTGGGGTAGGGGGAAGGTTTGCGTGTATGTATATCCACACATACAGGCTAAACCCACCCACACGCCGACATGTTCCTGATTCCTCTCATCACATCTTTATTATTTTATCCACATTTCATTTGGCATGACTTTTATATTTGATTTATGAGAAGTTACGAATAAAAGGTAATGCCTGGTAGTATCATATTATTTGCCATGCTTCTACTTCTTCAAACCAGTGTCTTCATCCCTTGTAGTAGTCAGTGAGGATATAATTATTATATAAAAATAAAAACTACCTCACATTTGGTGGCAGTGGTGGGATTCGAACCCACTCAATTGAGGTGGTATAAGTATAGTATCACATCATTTACCACGCTCCTATTTATTCAAACCAGTGTCTTCATCCCTTGTAGTAATCAGTGAGGATATAATTATTGTATAAAAATAAAAACTACCTCACATTTAATGGCAGTGGTGGGATTCGAATCCACTCAATTGAAATGACTGGTGGTATTAGTATAGTATCACATCATTTACCACGCTCCTATTTATTCAAACCAGTGTCTTCATCCCTTGTAGTAATCAGTGAGGATATAATTATTGTATAAAAATAAAAACTACCTCACATTTGGTGGCAGTGGTGGGATTCGAACCCACTCAATTGAAATGACTGGTGGTATTAGTATAGTATCACATCATTTACCACGCTCCTACTTCTTCAAACCAGTGTCTTCATCCCTTGTAGTAATCAGTGAGGATATAATTATTGTATAAAAATAAAAACTACCTCACATTTGGTGGCAGTGGTGGGATTCGAACCCACTCAATTGAAATGACTGGTGGTATTAGTAATAGTATCACATCATTTACCACGCTCCTACTTCTTCAAACCAGTGTCTTCATCCCTTGTAGTAATCAGTGAGGATATAATTATTGTATAAAAATAAAAACTACCTCACATTTGGTGGCAGTGGTGGGATTCGAACCCACTCAATTGAAATGACTGGTGGTATTAGTAATAGTATCACATCATTTACCACGCTCCTACTTCTTCAAACCAGTGTCTTCATCCCTTGTAGTAATCAGTGAGGATATAATTATTGTATAAAAATAAAAACTACCTCACATTTGGTGGCAGTGGTGGGATTCGAACCCACTCAATTGAAATGACTGGTGGTATTAGTATAGTATCACATCATTTACCACGCTCCTACTTCTTCAAACCAGTGTCTTCATCCCTTGTAGTAATCAGTGAGGATATAATTATTGTATAAAAATAAAAACTACCTCACATTTGTTGGCAGTGGTGGGATTCGAACCCACTCAATTGAAATGACTGGTGGTATTAGTAATAGTATGACATCATTTACCACGCTCCTACTTCTTCAAACCAGTGTCTTCATCCCTTGTAGTAATCAGTGAGGATATAATTATTGTATAAAAATAAAAACTACCTCACATTTGGTGGCAGTGGTGGGATTCGAACCCACTCAATTGAAATGACTGGTGGTATTAGTAATAGTATCACATCATTTACCACGCTCCTACTTCTTCAAACCAGTGTCTTCATCCCTTGTAGTAATCAGTGAGGATATAATTATTGTATAAAAATAAAAACTACCTCACATTTGGTGGCAGTGGTGGGATTCGAACCCACTCAATTGAAATGACTGGTGGTATTAGTAATAGTATCACATCATTTACCACGCTCCTACTTCTTCAAACCAGTGTCTTCATCCCTTGTAGTAGTCAGTGAGGATATAATTATTATATAAAAATAAAAACTACCTCACATTTAATGGCAGTGGTGGGATTCGAACCCACTCAATGGAAATGACTGGTGGTATTAGTATAGTATCACATCATTTACCACGCTCCTACTTCTTCAAACCAGTTTCTTCATCCCTTGTAGTAATCAGCTAGGATAGCCTATAGGATATATAAACTCCCTCACAAGAACTAAGTAGAGATACAAGTTGAGATTAAAATTTATGCTTTTTAAATAGTTATATTATAGTCTCAGTTAGAACAAGTAATATGAAAATTTCTGCCCTACGCGTGCATGATAAATAATGAGCGTCTGGGCGGTAATTCTTGCAGAGACACCATTGATCTAGTCGCGTACAGTGTACACGTTGTCCAGATAGACTATGTGTACATATTCACATATTGATGATTCCTACCTTTGTAGATTACGTAGATTTTTAATAATTTTGCAACTGTGGGCTTAGGAGCCTTGATGTATCTCCTATGCAGCAATTTCACTGGGTAAATTTCTCACGGGTGAAAACCTAAATTGATGGCCAATATGTGTGCTGGTGTATTATTATTATAATTATAAGAATTTATATAGCGCATTTCCAAAAAAGACCAATGCGCTGTATAATGTATACATTATATAAAAGAAATGCATTTAAAAAGTGATAAAAACCACTAAAAGACCACTATATATACAATAATTGTGTAAAAAATAAATAAAAATAAGGCTGAATTATTCAACAGGGAACAGATGAGTTTTTAAAAGCTTTTTAAAACGTTTCACATTTGGGGCGGCACGCACAGAACTGGGTAGGTCATTCCACATTCTTGGTCCTAAAGCAGAAAATGATTTATCCCCAAATGATCTTTTAGTTTTGGGGATGGCAAGACGTGTAGGATCCTGAGATGACCTACAGTACAGCTCGAAATAGAATGGACAATGTCAACGCACTTCATTGCAATGTCATTGCGATGTCATTGCAATATCATTGCAATGTCAGTGCAATGACATTGCAATGACTGCACTAATCGGGTTACATCTCAAGGCATCATTGCAATGTCATTGCAATGTCAGTGCAATGTCAGTGCAATATCATTGCAATGTCAGTGCAATGTCAGTGTCCATTCGATTTCGAGCTGTACTGTAAGCCCTTGACGGCCTGAGTTATAAACGTTTAGTAAAGCCTGTAAATAAGTTGGTGACAAACCATTCATACAATTGTACACATGCACCAAGATCTTGAATTCAATCCTCTGCTGGATAGGCAACCAATGCAATTCTCGGAGCAATGGTTTCGCGCTAGTTCGTCTGCCGACATGGTAAACAAGACGCGCAGCGCGTGTACATGTAGTGTTTTAGGCTGTAGAACAATGAAATTGTCAACATTTGTCACTCTTGAGACAAAATTTGAAGGGTGAAAATCAAAAGTTCAATAGGGTGAGTGAAAACACTGCTATGCACACTTTAGTGATTAATGCACAGACATCAGCGATTTGTTTTCTGTTTAAAATATTGAAATTTAAAAGAGATGGCGGCAGTAGATGCGTCACTCGTTCAAACTCCAGAAAATAGTGGTAAACAACAAATTATCATGTGCCTTGATTAGTATGCATATTTGTGTAGGCAATATACTCAGACTCTGCAGTTTCAAGTTCATTTGTACACGTATACATTGTACCGCTCTAAAACATGCATCGATACATCGCGTCGATCGCACATAGCCAGTCACAACAATATATGCAGATGAATTGACACATGCCGGCAGATGGAAACCGCGATATTTTGACAAACTGGAATAGTTGACACTTCAATAAATCGCAGTTTCTCCCAATTCTCTGCATATTTTGTGAATGAAATATATTTGCAAACACGTAGCTATCTATCTATGTGATGAAGTACATTCCTCTCTGTTGAAAGTATAGTCGTACTGTAATAAGGTGCAAAAAGGCCAAAGGGTGCGTACAGGAACACGATATCATCTATTTACATGTGTAGGGGTGCTGGTAGAAGAGGTGCAGGTAAAAAACATCTGGTCACTGTGTAACGTTTTTTCTTGTGTAAAAAAATTATGTGCTTCTTACAAGCGGGAAGACTATAGAGATAGTGCGGGATCTGTTACTAATGTTCAGTGTATAAATTTGGCTCTGGCATTCTTGACGTTGACGCCATAGATACAATCATGCCAATCTGATACGCGCGTTGGTCAGCTTAAAGTCACAAAATTTTACTTTCGTGTTATACAGCCGACTAATACTACTACTACTAGTCTAGTACAAGGCTCAAGATAACAGTTTTTTACCAGGAGCTACTTTATTTCCAAAGTAGCGCCCGGATCATGGGATTTATTGAGAACCAGGAGCTACTTTCAGTCTACCGGGAGCTAACTTGTTATTAAATCGTATTGTTAAATCAAAATTCGATGTTTTCCCGATTGTCAACACTTGACTCAACAGGCGCTGGTTTGGACAAAATATCAGCGCTCGGTTGTTTATTTTTCAGCATTACCGGGCGCTATGGCAGGAGGACCGATGGGTAAAAATCGCCCAGCGCCCGCTTATCTTGAGCCTTGGTCTAGTATGTTTATTTCGCTTTTCGACATAGGCTTTTACTAATTTTAAAATAAGCTTATTATTTATTTAGGTCAAACTAGCATGACTAGCTTAGCTAGGGAGGGGAAAACACAACCGCTGTGCAACCTTAAATGGCACAACTAACCTATTAAAATAAGCAATAACCAATGGTATTGCAATCACGAGAAATACACCGAAACCTTGGATGACTTCATCTCCTACACCTTCAATCAATGTACCCGTTTCAGGCTCCATTTCAAGTTTTAACTGCAACGTATCAATGGGTTTGCCAATGTTTTGGTCGAGATTCTGGCTGGTTATCGACATCATTAATTTATCATCGTATAGTATTTACTAAATAATTTAGATCCCTAAGACACGGGGTACCAAAAGAGATCAAAGTACGGTCTGCTGCCATCAATCAAAGGATTTTATTTCCACCAAGGGAGATGTTAGCGCAGAGGGCGTTTGCCTGACCAAATTTAGAAAACAGACAAATGTTGTAACATTTGACTCTGCGGCATACCTGATGTTACCCCAACAAATAGATGTTGACCCCAGAGCATCTCTTGAATGATTGAGTGATTCAAATAATTATTTTCCAGTGGCATTTGGTATGCCTACTTTTCAGCCTTCTTTAGGCATCTAAATTGGGGCCTAGCCCCGTAGACCCCCAACCGAAACAGTTATAGTTATTCAAATTGTTCAACGTTTTTTAACCTTCGAAGATATTAATATTACGACCCCTATGATAAAAAACATGATTTATCTTTGGAATCAATAAGATCAAAAAATTTCGCACAGTCCAAAAAAAAATCGCACAGTAAATGTACTACATCGAACAAATTCTCGTCCCCATTTCTCTTCTCTTTCCCCTCTCCTTCCCCTTTCCCTCCTCTTTCTCCCTCTCCTTCCCCTTTCCCTTCTCTTTCTCCCTCTCCTCCCCCTTTCTCTTCTCTTTCTCCCTCTCCTTCCCCCTTCTTTCTCTCTTTTCTCCCCTTCTTCTCGGGGGGGGGGGGGGGGGGGGGGGGGCGACTCGCCCCCCCCCCCCCGGCCCCCCACTGGCTACGCTACTGAATGACAGAGAATACTGAAGACAGAGAACGTCACTTAATTTACAAGCAAGATTTCAATTCTTCTTAAAATAGGGATCTTTATTGTAACAGTTGCTAAATGTTTCCAAATAGGCTATAACGAATGTTTAGTATTAGTATAAAGTCAGTAAAAGAGAGAAAATCGAGGCGAGGGGGCGATCGCCCCACCAACATTTGAGTCGTGTCGGTTGAGATTGGCTCTGTCGGTTCATTTAATTAAGAAGAGAAATCATGAAAAATGACCGTCAAAAGTACAAAGATGGAAATTGTTCGCCCATAAAATAGAATGTTATGTATTACTAATTCAAGAAGCACGTTTGAGCCGAAATGCACCTCAATCATCGGACAATTATCGGTGGCGCAGCCAGCTTTTGGAAACAGGGTAAGGGGAGGGGGGGGGGGGGGGGGGGGGGGCAAGACATAGCCTACCAACGAAAGGCATGATGTAAAAGGGTGCCCATTTTTCTTTTTTGCAGTCAGCTCGAGAAACTTGGGTTTGCGAGAATTTATTTAGTAGCGGTCAAGTATTGTCGGTTCACGTCAAAGGCATATTATGTGATCTTTTCCAGGGAGCGCCCTCTATTCATGATTTCTTTTTAGAAAGTACTCTCTAAATGTAAAAGAGCTAAAACTCACTCTATTGAGAGCTCTATAGGAGGGACAGCTCTTTTTTGGAGTGAAGTTCACTCGTTTCTGGAGTGAAGTTCACTCGTTTCTGGAGTTAAGTTCACTCTTTTCAGAGTGAGGCCACCCTTTTCAGAGTAAAAATCACTCTAAAAAGAGCCGAAAATCACTCCGAAAAGAGCGAACTTCACTCCTAAAATGAGCCGTCCCTCCTAGAGCTCTCAAAAGAGTGAGTTTTAGCTCTTTTTACATTTAGAGAGTATAGATTTTCTTGCAGATTTACATTTCTGATCATAAATCGTACATACATTCCAAGTTACAGAGCGATACGATTCCTAATTACCAAAATCATAGTTTTAGAGTGACTTTAGACTAAATTAAGTTGTCGGTTAAAATGTAAATCTGCAAGAAAATCTGCTTTCAATTTTTTTTCTCGATGTTGAGGGCGTTCCCTGGAAAGCTAAGATCACCCAGGGATCGTCTGAAGATCACATAATATACCTTTAAGTTTTCGCCCCATATGAAAACCCTAGCTATGTACACCTCTGTCAAGCTAGAATCAGGACTCGGCTTCTCAAGAGTCAATATACGACCCGTTTTAAAGTTTGTTTAACGTGTTTAAGGGTACATTGCAATATATACACATGGAAAGAAGTATCGCACCACTTGTTGAAAAGTGCAAATGTGGCCTCGAATTTTGCCACTATGGTGTGATTTTAAGGATCATTTGTTTGCGTAAGCTGTCCAACAAAATGTTATGCAATAAAAGGGCCACATTTTAGTTTGTGATGTAATCGATGTAATGTTTTTCAAGGCCAAAGTGAAAATGCATAAAACAAGTTTGGGTAAAACGCGATATTGAGAGGCCCAATGATTAATCTCTATAGTTGTAATCCTTGGTAACACATTCAAGTCTTCCAAGGTCAAAGGTCATCTGGGGTCAAATTTCAAAAGTTGCCCGATTGTCCTCAAACATGAAAAAACTCCCTTTTTTGTACGCCCAACGGTTATGGGGTCAAAGGTCAAAATAGGTCAAATTTTAAATAAGTTCAAATGACAAAAGCAATATTGCGGAAGTTTTGACCTAGGTCAAATAAATTTGAAAAAATCAACGGTGACCTCATCGTATATGCTGAATTTATGAGCAACACAAAAATGGCATGTTTGGACTCATTCACTGTATTGTAACGTCTAAATGAAACATTTCTTGCACCAAATACAGAACTAATATAACGACTATTTTAAGTTTTTAAAGTCTATTCAATATCGAGTTATACCCAAACCTGTTTCATGCATGTTTTTGGACAAAAGCATGCATTTTCACCTTGACCTTGAAAAACATCACATCGATTACGTCACAAACTAAAATGTGGCCCTTTTATTGCATAGCATTTTGTTGGACAGCTTACGCAAACAAATGATCCTTAATATCACACCATGGTGGCAAAATTCGAGGCCACATTTGCACTTTTCAACAACAAAAAGTGGTGCGATATTTTTTTCCATGTGTATATAAAGCGGTTGGCTAGCCTACAGGCTATACACCTTACATATACCTTTAAAATGACCAAGCATAACTGTCCGTCTGTGGTATGCATTCGGCACATCTGCCCGGGCTCATCTCATCTGCCAGTACTTATAACCGATCGTGGCTTGTCAAGTTCATCCCGATAGGCAAGTTGTAGACCTATCTGTTTACATCTCTGTTACCAGTCCTGAATACACCAGACATGTTCGTGTTGTAGCCTGGTATTTTGTGTTGATTGCCTCGTGTTGTTTTGTGTGGGGTTGTTGTGGGTTGTTGGGTTTTGTTGTTGTTGTTGTTTGTTGTTGTTGTTTTTGGTGTGTGTTTTTTTGGGGGGGGGGGGGGGTGGTACCCCCAAACCCTCAAAGAAAATATTATCACAGTTTTGATGTTTACCAAAGAATTGGATTTGTTTTACAACGCCGTGTAAGCGTTTTGCTATATAGCAAAACACATACCTATTGCCTACTAACTAAAAAAGCAATGATCCCTTACATATTCATGATATAGGTATAGGTAACATGAGCTGAAGAGTAAAATCCAAACACAAAGTGTGCACATTCAAATTCACTTAACAACATCCACACTAGCGGTTGGAGGCCCGAGGGCCCGCCTTGAGGCCCGGGGGCCCGCCTTGGGCCCCGGGATGCTCCTGGATTTGAGGCATTTCCCAAGGCAAAGATTCAGCAATCTGAAGCAGTTTTTGGCCTTTTCGTTTTGAACGTTGAAAGGATTTGTTGCCTGGACGTAACCACGGTAACCTAAGGTATAAAGAGACGGGGTTATCGAATTATGTTTGTCTCAAGAGGCAACGTAACCAAGAAAATTGAACAAATAATTTACCCAACACTATTTCATAAATTGTAGAATAATTCATTTGATAAAAGTAGATTACGGAAGCGTGTTTTGACCATCCTATTTTTCATGATACTGAGATAATTATCTTTAGAAACATGTGCTTCTGAGATAATTGTCTATCAGCAGTATATAACAATTGAGTACAATGCTATCAGCAGTAGATAACAAATGAAAATAATGCTATCAGCAGTAGATAGCAAGTGAAAATAATGCTATCAGCAGTAGATAGTAAGTGAATATAATGCTATCAACAGTAGATAGCAAGTGAAAATAATGCTATCAGCAGTAGATAGCAAGTGAAAATAATGCTATCAGCAGTTAGATAGCAAATAAAAATAATGCTATCAGCAGTAGATAGCAAGTGAATATAATGCTATCAACAGTAGATGGCAAGTGAAAATAATGCTATCAGCAGTAGATAGCAAGTGAAAATAATGCTATCAGATGTAGATAGCAAGTGAAAATAATGTTATCAGCAGTAGATAGCAAATGAATATAATGCTATCAACAGTAGAAAGCAACAGAAAATAATGCTATCAACAGTAGATAACAAGTGAAAATAATGCTATCAGCAGTAGATAGCAAGTTAATATAATGCTATCAACAGTAGATAGCAGGTGAAAATAATGCTATCAGCAAAAGACAACGTAACAGCAGTATATAACAATTGAGTACAATGCTATCAGCAGTAGATAGCAAATGAACATAATGCTATCAGCAGTAGATAGCAAGTGAAAATAATGCTATCAGCAGTAGATAGTAAGTGAATATAATGCTATCAACAGTAGATAGCAAGTGAAAATAATGCTATCAGCAGTAGAAAGCAACAGAATATAATGCTATCAGCAGTATATAACAATTGAGTACAATGCTATCAGCAGTAGATAACAAATGAAAATAATGCTATCAGCAGTAGATAGCAAGTGAAAATAATGCTATCAGCAGTAGATAGCAAGTGAAAATAATGCTACCAGCAGTAGAAAGCAACAGAATATAATGCTATCAGCAGTATATAACAATTGAGTACAATGCTATCAGCAGTAGATAACAAATGAAAATAATGCTATCAGCAGTAGATAGCAAGTGAATATAATGCTATCAACAGTAGATAGCAAGTGATTATAATGCTATCAGCAGTAGATAGCAAGTGAATATAATGCTATCAACAGTAGATAGCAAGTGAAAATAATGCTACCAGCAGTAGAAAGCAACAGAATATAATGCTATCAGCAGTAGATAGCAATTGAAAATAATGTTATCAGCAGTAGATAGTAAGTGAAAATAATGTTATCAGCAGTAGATAGCAAGTGAATATAATGCTATCAGCAGTAGATAGCAAGTGAAAATAATGCTATCAACAGTAGAAAGCAACAGAAAATAATGCTATCAACAGTAGATAGCAATTGAAAATAATGTTATCAGCAGTAGATAGTAAGTGAAAATAATGTTATCAGCAGTAGATAGTAAGTGAAAATAATGTTATCAGCAGTAGATAGCAAATGAATATAATGCTACCAACAGTAGATAGCAAGGGAATATAATGCTATCAACAGTAGATAGCAAGTGAAAATAATGATATCAGCAGTAGATATAGCAAGTGATTATAATGCTAACTACAGTAGAACAAGTCGGAATATTATTTTTTTATTTTTTTATTTATAACAATTTAGGCTGAAGAGCCAGGACAAACCCAATAGTGACACACAAGTACTAAATTAAAGGGATGCCCGATGTGTATGTGCACAGATACAGACCCGGGATGATCCCCTACTCTTTACGAAGGAGTCTGACCTTTTAACGTGCTCGGGATTATGCTATCAGCAATAGATAGCAAGTAATTCTATCAGCAATATAGCGATGTATTCACTTGATATCTACGGCTGATAGCATTCCCTTGCTGTATTCATCTTGCTATCTACTGCTTGAAATCTATGATAGAAATCTGACTTACCGGATGATGTCATCTTTGAAACCTATGATTTTATTTCCGTTTGACCTTGCGAATTAGGACTATATTCAGTGATATTTAGAACTCTATTTCACAAATATTTAGAGCTCTGTTTCATAAACAATAGTTTAGGGTATCCTATATATACAGGCTGTAACAAAAAAGGTTATACAGTTTTGAAAAAAATATTAAAAATATCTCCTGTAAAATTTCTGTTTCGAGTTTTAATAGCCTGCAAGGGGAATTTTCTTAGCTTTCGAATAAGCTTTGTTTCATGACAATCGATGGTCGGTAAGCAGAGATATGATCAATTGTCTAAAGTAGTCATGAAATCACCTGGGCCACTTTGGTTTGATCAATGGTAAAATCACTGGGATGAATATGAATGGAATCGAACCAGGAACATAGCAGTAGAGCGCCCTTGTTAGACAACAATGGTTCGTTTCAAGTGGTTAAAAGTATTACAAAGAAGGTTAGGTCTTTACAAATATAATTTATTTATTTTATGAATTTATTTATTCAAATGAAATAAAACTATTTGATTTTTTTTTATATTGTTCTCCCTAATGTTCCTTGCATGATACCCTAACCATTTAATTTATACAAGCAAGATTGTATGATATTTTTTGTGAAAGTGGCCCAACCCGATTTCAAGACGACTTAGTAGATTGGTCATAACTTTTAAACGCAAGTAGTTAAAAAGACCAAATAAAATGATTCTGGTAGCCAAAACGGAACTTAACACAGAGTGTAAGAGATTTTGACATTGCATGATTTTAACATTGAATTAAAAATAAAATTGCGATTGTATAACTTTTTTTGTTACAGTCTGTATACACTCTAAATGTTTGTGGACGCCTCAAAAGGTGTTCTGGTTCTAGAGCACAGTGGTGTTCCCAAACTGTTACAGAAAAGGTGTTACGATAGGTGTAAAAAAGGTGTTCTTTTCTTTAACACGGTGTTTAGAATAGAACACGTTCAATTTTCTGTTGATTAAATCCATTAATGATATTATAGATTTCGATGTTTTGCAAATATTTGTGGATATAGGATACTGCTAAAACAAGAAAAAAAACAGAAAATGTGTAAATATTTCCAATATATAAAAGTTTAAAATCATAGAACATCTTTTGTGTTAATAACCAGAACACCTTTTGCGGCGTCCAAAATATTTACACTGTAGTCATATCTTATATATCTCAAAACGCAGTTACTCGCATTCACGTACCCTTAAAGTTATCTACGCTCGCTTGTGCAAGATAATAATTGCATGTGCCCTTAAAGGATGATGGACGGGGATGATCATCTGCTTAGACATGTTGAATATTTTAAGGTTGATGCACAGCTTCCTCGGGTACTACCGAACTCTCTATCTATAGCTCGTTTGGGATAGGGTTACGTTACATCGGTCACCAAAAGAAGATTCCAATACGAAAGACAGTTCTTGAATATTGTTTGGAGGTTTACGTGACAGGATAAAATACACAAAAGTCGGTCGGTTTTATTTTGAAGACTCATACTTTGTTCAGAGAGGTAAGTAAGTTTTCGGCATTGTTAATCTGTTAAAGTTTTTAGACGATTATCGTATGTGTGGATATACCAAAATTAAATTATTATTGTAGATCGTTTAGTGACTATTTAAAAGCAAGTATACGCGTTGTTACAATTAATACTATGGATATTCTTAGTATGAACAGTATTTTTAATGGCGGTTTATGCTTTATTTTATTTGTACGATGTGTCTTGTTGACGCATCTTCGTTATTCATCGGATTTGTTTATTTGTTTACTTGATTTTGTTTGTGTTGTGAGGTTTTTTTTGGTGTGTTTGTTTTTTGGTTTGTTTGTTTTTATTCGACGTTTAATTGTTCGTTGTAGTTAAGATAGGAGTGGCCTATTCTATCCATCTGAGCTATTTATAGATCAGCCTCAAAGTTTCCCCATTTTTTAACACGAGCTGATTTAATATAGGTTTTAAAGATATTATTTGTCACCAAAATACCTTTTTATACTTACAAGTGATGTCATACCATGTGTGCCTCGAACGGCGACTTACCCCTGAAAATATCAATAGTTCCAAACCAAATGAAATGTTACACCATTGACCATGTTCACCTCGTGTAAGTGGACCGAAAAGACACCCTATTGTGATTCCTGTATACATGTTATTTGTTTATTTGTTTGTTTGTTGGGGTTGGGTGTTTGATTTCTCCTTTTCAACAAAGAGCAACAAAATGCGTGTACTGTGTGTTAATTTACAAACTTGTTCGAAGAAACAAAAAATACGGTATTCTCTTAATCTCTTGTCTAATCTACATGTAATTCAATCTTTTGTTCCTTTCTATGTTGGGGTGTGTGTGTCTTTCACATTCACACGTTTAACACATATATTTCTTCTTTTTGCACTTTGGCGAAAAGGGGAAATCACGGCCGTGTCTTATACACTATGGAGTGTAGTCTAAAATTCTGAAGAAAGGGTATAGAGATGTCTAGTAATGATGAAAAAACAATGGACCTTATCGCATTGATTTTCATGATGACAAAAATTATTGAACTTTTGGCATCGACGGGTACTAATAATTTTAGGACAGCCTGCACATAATTTAAATGTAACACTTTAACAAGTTATAACATGATCAGGGTATGGACTAATAGTTGCCCGTGTATGGTGAACAGACGGTATGATTTATATTGAAGCATATTGAATCCGTGGCATCCGAGCAATGCAAGAGTCACTATCATTACTCTAGTCTATCGGACACTCATATATCTTCCGTCGACTAGAATTTCTAGTCTATAAGTTCACGTCCACATTACAGGGTATAATACTCTGTCTCAAATAAAATCGGTCACAATTCGGGAAAGAATTGCAACGTTAGAGCCTATACAAAATGTATTTGTAACATATACGTGTGCGGTCTTTTGGGTAGGAATGGATATAAGCTGACTAAGGAATAGGATATTTGAGCTAAACTTGATGATCGAAAAGTATGTTTGATTCCTGTGCAGCTATTGAGTTTGTGAAACTTAAAGGTATATTATGTGATCTTTTCCATGCGATGCCCTCAATCCTCGAAAAAAAATTGGAAACAGATTTTCTTGCAGATTTACTTTTCTGATCATAAATCATAAATATATTCCCAAGTTACAGAGCGATACGATTCCTAATAACCCCAAAATCATGATTTAAAGAGTGAATTTAGAGTAAAATTTGAGTAATTTAGAGTAAATAGATTGTACCGCTCGGTACGATCTATTTTTAAGTAATAAGGAATTATATCGATCTGTAACTTAGAAGATCTTTATGATTTATGATCAAATATGCAAATCTGCAAGAAAATCGGCTTTCATAGTAGAAATCAATGATAGAGGGCGCTTGGAAAATATCACATAATATGCTTCGGTTCTTTTTACACCCTGTTTACGGGCGAACGGACCTCTCAGGTCGGTCGGGTGGTGTTCTTCTAAAAATGTCGGGACATTTTGGTGAATTTTCAAAAAGTTTATATCGAGAGAAAAAAAATTGGGGAAAATAAAAAAGGTCCAACAATTTCCTTTATTTTTTGTTGTTGAAAACATTCCAAAAATGGATCGGGCATAGAGCAGGTTTTCTCCGTCACCTTTAATTATGAACACTTATATTAATTGTCTTTTTATTGCGTTGAGTATTGATTTGATGTACAGCAAATGGTGAACTTCATGCACACTCGTATTAATTTACATCATAATCCGATGTATTATTTAAAAACTTTTAATCGTCTATTATCATTCAAAGCTACATTTGTTTTGTTAGCTAAAAAAAGTTCTTGATACCATGGAAGTTTTAATGCAACTAAAAAGAGAACATAAACATACACAAAATAAAAATTCCCTGATAAATGGGCCCGACCAACCCATTTTTTTCACATTTAAGATTTTGTTTCAAGAATGTTTTGATTTTTTTTGAATTGTTGAAGAAGAAAACAATTAGGCCTATATTGTAAAAATATTTAAGAGATTTTTTTTTTTTTTAACGTTTAAGAATTTACTAAAACCTTATTAAGACATACAGTTTCAAGAAAAAATAGGCTCCCCAACCAACCGGCCCTACCTAATGAGAGGCCAGTCCGCCCTTTGAACAGTGTTTTTGTCGCCTGAAGAAGATAATTCAAAACTAATTTGTATTAAATTCCGACTTTTTTTCACTATAATATTTCTTTTCAGAACTGTGCGTCCTGGATACGTTAGTAGAAAACACATTATTGGCGGCAACCCTTGACTTTAGGTGACAAACAGACATCAAAATGGCTTCAGCAGAATTTAAACAAAAAGTGGAAAGTATGGAGGACGAGGACGAAATAGAAAAATTGGTACGTGTCGCATTTTTTATGCAAATAATGCGCATGAAAAATTTGAGCAAGCATTCGTATAACGAAATGAAAGGCCTAAATACTCCGGGAGATAAGTGCCGTTAATCAGGATTCTTCCTAAGGAAGGTTTGACAAGCCTATTTAATGTAAAAAATGTGCTGATTCCAAAAAAAGACACTCTTATTTACCCCACTCACGATGCTTTGCCGTTTTCTGGTCATTTCGGCCATTTTTTACTAAAAATGTCAATTTTAACCATATTTGGGATAAACAATCAGAGTCTTGCCAAATATATATTCATGGGCCTATTTAAGGATAAAAGGGCTCCTGATTCTTATGAAATGTTGGTCATTTCGGCATTGTTTACCAAAAAGGTCAATTTTGATCATATTTTGAGTAAAAAGTCAGAATCTTGCATGCTATGGACGTTTTCATAACAATTTCTGCGGTGGAAAATTGTCTTGATTCCTTTAAAATATAGTTATTGGCCTAACTTGCGAAATGTTGAGGTCATTTCTGCCATATTTATACCAAAAATATAAATTTGGACCATATTTGGGATATAAAATTCGATTGCTGGTATGGATGTTTTGACAAAATTTTCTTTAGTGAAAACGGTGCTGATTTCAAATATAAGTACATGTACTCTTATTGACCATGCTCACGACATTTTGCCTGATTTGGCAAGTTTTGGGACCGAAAATTTAAATGTCGACCATCAGACGTTTATCGTTATAATAAGCAAAATGTAAAATGACTCCACACTTGAGATATTTGGACATCTTATGTAACAAGCATGGCGGTGATATCGTGATATTTTGGAGGTCTTATTTTTTCAGGCAAAAGTGTCCAATTTGACCACAGATAGATAGGGTATCAATTTGTTTCCAGTTGCAATACAGGTTGTCCCAAAATTATTTGTAGGGCCTACCCATCGATGCCCAAAGATAATTAATTATTTTGATCATCAAAATCAATTGGGTCAGGTCCGTTGTTTTTTCATCATCTTTGACACATTAAATTTTAGATCATGAACGGATTGATCAAATTCAAGATACACACTCCATTATTTAAGACATTGTTATTTCACCTTTTCGACAAAGTGCAAAATTTTGTTTGTGTTAAACAGCTTGTTTGAAAGAAACAAATAATATTCTCTTAAAGGTATATTATGTGATCTTTTACAGGGAACGCCCTCAATCCTCGAAAAAAAATTGAAATCAGATTTTCTTGCAGATTTACATTTCTGATCATAAATCGTACATACATTCCAAGTTACAGGGCGGTACGATTCTTAATTACTTCAAAATCATGGTTATAGAGTGAAATTAAACTGTCGGAGTCTGCGCCGACAACTTATTTTTACTCTAAATTCACTCTAAAACCATGATTTTGAGGTAATTAGGAATTGTAGCGCTTTGTAACTTGGAATATATTCATGTATGATCCGAAATGTATATCTGCAAGAAAATCTACTTTCTAAAAAAAATCATGAATAGAGGGCGCTCCCTAGAAAAGATCAGATAATATGCCTTTAATCTCTTGTCTACTAAAATAAATAATATAGGCCTATAGCTAATATAATCTTTTATTCCTTCTATTTTAAAATGTTATTGGTTATGGTTGTTTCATCTTTATTCAATTTGAAGTGTAAAGGAAGTTCGTCACACTTGAGTGACCCCATTCATTGTTTTATTTGACAAGTGTTTAGGGACTTTTTAAAAATAGCTAATGGAAGTGGTATTGGGGCTGAATTAGCAGGGGCTTAGATTTAATTTTGACATTGGAGGATGAAGTTGGTGAGGTTAAAAAGTAAGAGACTGTTTCATTTTTACCAATTTTGTAAGAAACTCCACCCCAATATGAAAAAGAAGTCTAAGCCACTTCTAATTTACCCATGACCATTTCTTCACCTTTTTAAATGTCCCTCGAGTGTAGCCTCAAAACTAGCTAATATAGAAACAAAGCTCGTGATCACCCATGTGTGACGATCCATTTTTATTCTTCAAATTGAATCAAAATGAAATCTATTAATGATTCAAACAACTATAACATACAACAGTTTAAAATAGAAAGAAACAATAGCAGATTAAGAGATTGAGAGAATGTTTTTGGTTTTTTTTTCAAACAAGTTTAACACACATCACATTTGTTTGCACTTTGCCAAAAAGGTGAAATCACCATGTCTAACACAATGGAGTGTAACCTCAGTTAAATAAGTCGATATTCCAGATCTAAAATTTTCATGAAAGGGTACAGTATCTCAAAGATGATGAAAAAACGACGGACCAAAATCTCATTTATTTAGATGATGAAAAATGTTAATGAACTTTGGGCATCGATGGGTACTAATCATTTTGGGTCAGCATGTAGCACATGCTTATTCCAAAAAAGGACTTATTTTTTCCCAATTCATTACATTGTCATTTTTCGCTTTAGACCCTATATTCAATTTTATTTTTTGTTGTCCAAAATGAGTTTTGATCTGGTAACTAAAACCATCACATTCTATGTAAAAGACATGACGATAAAGAAAAACAAATCGACAGAATTTAATTTGAAACTAATTTTGGGACAAAAGAAGCGGTTTTTCAAATGGTTTATGTGAAAGCATGTCTTTGATACCCTCATATACCAAAGTTGTAATTTGTATTACCTATTTTTAACAGCCAATTGGATTATGAGTTTTCACTTCTAACTCAAATCATTATTGTTATAACCTATAAATACCCAAGTACTTTTTTGTTTTCATTTGATCTTTTATTTGACCAAACAAGGTTTAAAGAATTCAAAAATGTCTTGAACTGAATCAGTAAGAATATTACATTATTTGTAATTAAAAGCTCCATTTTATCTAGGTTAGCATTGTCAAAGGTCAGTTCAATTATTCTGATTTATATCTACAGTATGGTTAAACATTTGGGCTAAAAATGTGCCAAAACAAGCAAAATGTTATGCGTGGGGTCATTGAAATAAATATTTTTGTAATTGGACAATTTAAACCTAACATAGGCTAGGCAAACATCATTTTGATTTCTTACACCAATTATGGTCAAAATTGACAGTTTTTGTTAAAAATGAGCTAAATGTGTCAACATTTGTTGAGAGAGGTCAGTGAGAAAAATATTTTGAAGAAGGACCCTTCATTGAACCACTGATGGTGGAATTCCACTATCTGATGTGATGTACATAAAAAAGTATACATTTTTTTGTAATGAAATGAGTCAGAGAATCCATTTTTGGTATTAAATTTCACCTAAAATAGTGATTTTTAAATTTTTGCCCAAAAATCACTCTTTTGGCGTCAACAATTTTCAGACAACCTAACAAAATCTGTTTTTGGTAAAAAAATCCAACATTTCACCAAAATCATCTAAAGTCAATTGTCTAGGATTTTATTTGGCTTAAAAATTTTTAATTTTTAAATTATTGACCAAAAAGTGCAACAATTTTGTCTTTAATCCCCAAAATCACATTTTTTGCACTTTTGGCCAATATTTCCAAAACTAAACAATTGGTAAGCCAAAAAAAAATGTGATCCTAGATAATTGACTTTAATAGATGATTTTTTACCAAAAACTGATTTTATTAGGTTGTCTATTTTTTGTGGAATTTGATACCAAAAAATGGATTCTCCGACTCATTTCATTTCAAAAAGTGTAAAGTTACAGTACATGATAAATGTCATCAAAAAGGGTTGTCACCTCCCTTTTAACATTTTAACTCCTATTGCCAGTTTTCAAATGTACAATAAATCTTATTGAATTTTAATTGAACAACAATTATACTGGGATATTTTATGCACGTGCATTTTGAAGAGAAATTCAAACCGTGTCGTAATGTCTAAAAATTATAATAATTATTTTTGATCTTTTTTCCTTTTTATTTGATATCGTTTAGTTGGAAGCTACAACGGATCCGGATCAGCGGAAATGTTTACGGGCTAGATTCAGGGTGCTGCTTGTGAGGCATAATAAAGGTAATCAAAATTTACCCGCCAAAATTATAATAACATTATCGCCTTATCGGCTATGTAACATATTTTGTCTTCACGTAAGGCGAAAAGAAAAACTACTGTTGTACGTGGTCGATACAGGGTGTATCAAAAAAAATAGGACACTTTTTTCATGACGGTTTAATACTTGTTATAATCATTGGACCATGACCAATTTAGTCTCAATGTAAAGCCCAATTAATTATTATGATATCAATCCGATGAAGAATAAGAAAACTAGCATAATTTGAGTAAATCATGTCATTTACTGGTTTGTACAATGGGATTTACATTGTATAGACCAGTAAATAACTTGGTTTACGTTTCAATAACGTTACAATAATTATAAACATAGACAATAATCTATCAATCAATAGCAAAGATTAGTTTGGTAATTCATTTAATCCTGGCACAAATCAATACTTGCTAAATAATCCACAAATCAGATGCATGCATATATTGTGCAAATTAAAACAGTTCTCGAACCCACTGTAGATGGTTCATTAGCATAATAAGAAGTAGAATCAGGGGTGTGCCAGTGAGCTTGCCGATCGGGTCCACTTTTAAATTAAAATTTGGTCAGCATATAACTGGTGGCGCTATACTGATCAGGCGTGATTGTAGCAGACGACACGACGCTGGCCACGCGTCTCTCAGACGACCCAATATGTCAACGGGAGTGCACTATTTTGAATTATTTTTAACAGTCATCGCCCGGTTAACGATGACAATTCTTCTAATTATGATGAATTTGTCAAAATGATAAGATTAACATTCGCGATTACGTGTTATTCCCCGGGGTTATTCCCCTTTCATTACGTATTCAACATTTAGGTTTCGCGTGGCCACCGTCGTCTGTGTAAATCCACAACGCCCTCAAACCTATGCTGACCAAATATTACGTTAAACCTGGTTAAACACTGTTAAACGCGTTCAACGCCGGTCACCGACACATTCCGATGATTACTATAATTTATGTAATTTATGCAAACGGCACCGTTTTCGCTACGTGTGTTAGTATAGGACTTTCCTATCCCAAAATTAATAGTATCCCTGGTAGAATTGGCATAAATAGTGTGCGGGTTCATGTTACTCTACTGTTACTGTACGTGTGAATGACCATTGTACATACCACAAAATAGATTGCCTTGCCTAATAGGTCACAATTTACTTAATTAATTATGGATTTTTCTCATCTCTTCAGGATTTTGTCTTTATCGGTTGTACTTTACTTTGAAATAAAGATTGGTCATGCTTCAGTGATTTGACAAGGATTAATACCATCATCAAAGAGTGTCCTAATTTTGTTGATACACCCTGTATTCATCAGATCATTAGCTCGTGAAATTTCTTTTCACCGATTTCTAAAAAAATGGGTAGGTCGGGCCCGTACGCGATCTTTATTACCGTAAACAACATTTGATACCTGACGGAGTAAAGTGCATAGCACATGTACATTGTACAGCAATACATTTATACAGTGAGTGAGTACGGTTAATAAATTCGCGGCCCGTACAGCAGGGTTTCATTTTTTCGGCATCTACTGGGTGTCCCAAAAGTATTGGTACCTTTTTTAATCTTTATATCTCCGGTAAAATAATTCGCTGTATAAAACTAAAAACATATTTGGATAGAGCAAATTTGTCGAATTATGTTGATACCAAACTACATTAATACAACTTATTGTGTTGTTTGCCAAAATTACTGGGAAAAGTTTTCCGATCTATAAAACTGCTCTTTCCTAACGTGTATGCACTCTTTATGTAATGAATTAACATGATTAATGAGTCAAAGAGGAAGGTTTCCATTGTGTTTTTATTTTAAATTTCAGATTAAAATGATAGTAATTATAACTTGAACACGTTAAACAAAATTTTCTACATTTGAATGAGACCCAAAGAGGATTTTTAGATAAGTCTATTTTGGAATTAAACAGCACCGAGCAAGTTGAACAATGCATGGCCGGTAATTTAATTTCAGACAAATCAATTTTAATTTCAGTTTGATACTGCATATAAATTTATCAGAGATATAAAAGTTTTAAAACTATATGGACACTTTTTGGGACACCCTGTACGGTACTATGCGTTCACGTCACTAGTTTTGAGCATGCAACATTTTGGTCTTATTTAAATCATGTGATTGTTAGACCAAGGATTATGTTACTCAATCATGAAGTCAGATACACTCTTAGAAAAAAGGGTGCTTCAGGGGTTCTTGGCTGTCCCGTATATGGAACCCTCAGGGTTAAAGGTTCTTTTAGTTTAAAGAACCCCAAAATCTTCTGTAGAGAACCTTTAGAGGTTCTAAAGACGCATTTTTTGTTCTTTTTGAACCTTTAAAGGTTCTTTGTGGAACCTATAAATGTTCCAATAAGGGTTCCACGGGACAGCCAAGAACCCCTGAAGCACCCTTTTTTCCAAGAGTGTAGGGGAAACATGTACCACCTTGACGTACGGTTTTGCCAAACATTTCACTTTTTTTCATTGCTGAGGACGATTTTTCCTTAAAATGAGCAAACACAAGATAGGCTCGTTACCTGCCAACAGAGGTCTGCTGTATTTTTAATACCACATCTTTACATAATAATAAATGCCTTTAACCTCCCAGACTGTGAGCAAAATCTAAGAGATGGCGTGTCTATGAGTTTGTCAACCTAGAAATGAGACCAACGTATATTTTCTAAATCATTATTGAAATTCTCTCCCCATTCTCTGTATTTTTTAGTTAAAGACGAAGACCAGTCGGCTGAGACCGAAGAGGCGGTGGCTGAAGTGGCATCGGGAACGTCTGATGAGACGGCATTGCAGAGAGCGCCGTCTGGTCTCAAGGCGCAATTAGTTGGCACGAGTGTGAGTCAGCAGTCAAGCACGGGCTCGTCATCGCTTGACAAATCCATTTCTGATACTGGCATGAGTGTGAGTCAGCAACAAAGCTCGGCCTCGTCATTGCATGAGACTGAGAGTTCCGCTACCAGCTCTTACAGCAAGTCGGTCGTAAAGAAGAGTATGAGTAGTGTATCTGAAAGTGTTTCCTATTCCTAACTGAACATTGAGCTAGAGAAAGTACAAGAAAGTGTAGACCTCACGCGGACACTAAACGAGAGGTCAAGGGTCAATCGATGGTCAGAAAACAAAGATGCCCGTTTTATTGTTACATCCGAACTTAGTGTTAATGCTTGCCAAGTATGTTTACGTTTGTAAAGCTGTTGACAAGTGATACTTCTGTATCTCCCCTTAATTATTGTAAAACACAAACAAGAAAGAATCACAGTTGACTTTATTTCAGTCGGGTCAGATCATGGACGTCCATGGTCAGAGGTCAAACTCATCAGGCAACTGATGTCAACATAAAAATGTGATGCATATATTGGATAAATTGTGTATACTTTTTCACTTTTTATAATACGTTTCAATGTTATCTATTGCCGGAAAAGAGCTGTCGTAGGAATTGAAAAGGACTTGTTAACTTTGACAGGAAGTAAAACGTCAGAGCTATTAAACGTTAACGTGTATAGGCTTAATAAAATACAATCTGAACAATAATAATAGCAAGTTTAAAATAGTTTGGTTCAATCCTGGCTCATTATTTCATTTGTAACCCTTATTGATTTGTTCATTATTTCAAGAATTCGGTTACATTGAATATGTGATAAAGTTATCGGTGTGTTTTATTACGGCTGTGTGAGGCTTTCGACTTTCCCCTATGCATCTCTTTTTACACCGTAAGATCTTTCCTGTGCTTCTCTCGTGGACCGAACATACGTCCTAACTGCATTTTACAGCCGCCGCGCCCTTTCGGAAGTTTGACTTGACCACTGGTCCGAGAGCGTTGACCGCGGCAATGTACGCTTGTACATGTATGTTGTTGATATGATTGTTTAAGGGGGCTGTGCACCTTCAGGTACAGCCTCCGTAAAACGGCCGTAACTTCTTCATTATTCATTTAATCTATATGAAAGTATACATTTTTTTGCAGGAAAGGGTTAAATGATTCCAACCATGATCATGATATTGACCATTTTGGAAAAAATTGTAAAAAACACGTTTTTTGCCCCATTTTAGGTTCTGCAAAGATAAATCAAAATATATTTGGTCAAATTTTGTCATACTAGTTCCTCATACAATTCCCTAGGAATCGGGTTTTTGTTGTTGAAAATATTTATTATTTTTTAAATTAGAGACCAAAAAGTGCCAAAAAATGTGATTTTTTACCAAAAATTGGGATTTTCACGATTTTGGAGGTAAAAAATCACGTTTCTTAGCACTTTTTGGTCTCTAATTCAAAAAATAATAAATATTTTCAAAAACAAACAAAAAACGATTCCTAGGGAATTGTATGAGGAATATAATAAAACTTGTATGACAAAATTTGACAAAATATATTTTGAGTTATCTTTTCCAAACCTAAAATGGGTCAAAAAACGTGTTTTTTATAATTTTCTCCAAAATGGTCAATTTCATGATCATAGTTGGATTCATTGAACCCTTTCCTGCAAAAAAATGTATACTTTTATCTAGATTAAATGAATAATGAAGAAGTTACGGCAGTTTTACGGAGGCTGTACCGAGGGTGCACAGCCCCCTTAAGAGCTATTACGTCGTTGTGGTCACCCTAAACATGCTACAACTTTACAAAACAACTTCATCAGACCAGTTTGGCAGACTGTTATGTAGAGTTGTGGTTTTTATGAAATTGTTTTAAAATCATTATGAAATAACGACGGTAATATTTTGCTTGGTCAACGTCCTTGCAATATATACAATTGAAACCCATACTAACTGCGTATCTCTTGTTGTCACAATGTCTCAACTTGAGTGGCAAATGCAATTTAAAGGAGAGTGCCATGACTGTTGTTGGTGAAAACTAAGGCGCGATTACCTTACCGGATGACAATATGTTGCGCGCAGAGTGCAATTTGAAGAGTATAATAGCCATGCACAACCAGATTTGTGATCTTTTAGACAACCACACGGTCTGTTTAAAAAACTGTTTTATGTCAATGAACTGACATTAGAGTATTGATGGATCAATATTACGAGGCTATATCTGAAGTCGTCTTAACACGTACTTAATTCCAGTAAATACTTGAACAACATAAGTCAATATCGGTAATTAGCCTGGACAATAGTTCAAACAAATAACGAGTTCAATTAGAAAATGTTTTACATATTACCATGCACAATTGTATTGCAAGGCACACACGTAAGAGGAATACATTTTGTACCGCGTGCAACATGTGTCATCCGGTACGGATACATCGCCTAAGAAAGATAACGGGACACGTATTACTGAGTTTCTCATTCGCATTGCAGGTTGTACGAACGAATAATCTTACAAAGCACCTTTGAACTGTTGAAGGGAAAACATGTTTTTAATTATATTCAAATTTAATAAACTCAACAAATAAAGGTGTAGTCCTACCGAGGGCCATGTTTTATTTAAGTCAGGTGTATTTTTTAAAACGATTTTCCCGTTGAAAATGGCACTCCGCCTATCTATTGAAATGACAATTTATTTACCAATTCATGTCCTCAATCTTTGAGTTCAAAATATTTTTTATTATTTACACATTTTCGTCATTAAATCAATAAATCAATGTGAAAAGAAAAAGGCGCGTTTTTCTTTCAAATGTGTTTGACTAGTTTCGATGTGTCCAATACAAATCAATGATGATCCAGTCCAAAACAAATCCACAATGTGGTTACCAAAAGGTAGATGTTCTGATTGCGGGCCCGATTTTCAACTTGATGTTTTCTATTTTACATCAAAGGTAATCCTTCAAAATTGTTGAATTCCTTAGTTTGAGTTGCATAACTCCAAATGGTTCTATTTTTTTTTTAAATGTCACAAAAAATGCCCATTGAGTAGTACACAAACTGGTCGTTGGCAGTAATTCACCCAATTTTAGCCTCTAATTTCTAAATGGAACATTTCTGGCCCCTAAGATATTACAGACATATTGAGAAAAATATAGGGATTTTTCTGATATCAAAATATATTGATGTGAAAAAAAATCATAGCCAAAAAAAAGTGATCGGAACATACACCTTTAAAGCATCATGACTTAGAAAATATCCACACAATTTGTAGTATTCGATTTTCTACACACACACAAATCAAGAACCCCTCCAGGTTCCACACCACTAATAAAATCCCCTATATGCTTGTGTAAAATGGACCATAATTATACGCCATTTTCTCGCTTATAAAGCAACTGGTTGCTTCAACTTTGCATTCTGTGGGAAGATCATGGTCTTGGCTTTTCTGTAAACAACAACAAAATATAAGGTCAAGGCAACATTTTCGAGATATGCACCGTCGAAGATACGCATGTTTGTAGATTGCCCAGGCCTAGTCTAGGTCTAAGCAATTCTAATACATTATTTGACTAGTCTCTAAAATGACTATAAAATCATAAAAAATGTGTAAAAGCATTTTTTTTTGCACTGATATTGTTTGGTAATCTTCATTTAGTAATCATCCGATCAAAAGTTTGGCCAACAACACTACTTTTGAAGCATTTTTATATATTTCACTTAGAGGAGTGTCATCCCAAACAATTCAACAAGCCTTTCGTGGACTGTTCCATTATTTATTTAGTGGTGTGAATCCTCCATGAATTACCGTGGCCAATTCTGGTTCACCCCGACATATAGAACAAGGTGTATTTTCTCTCCGTGGCCTTTAGTATACACCAGCGTGTCATTGTCAACGTACATACCGTATGCATTGGAGATCAAGATATGAACGGCATGTTTCAAAGTTCATTTAAATGTATATACCGTGCCCGAGTCGCAAATCCACCATGTTAAGGTTTCAAGAGCCGTTTGGTGTCCATACGCGCGCATTTAGTGACGGTGTAGTAGGAGACTCATGCAGTCCCCTGGAGACATTATAGTCCGCCCTATATACAGTAAAGTATCATCACATACGATTGGGACCTAGTCTGGTTTTGACTCTATTCCTAATCAAGTGAACCGCGACATCCGAAAACCGCTCTAGTCTGTCCTCGAATGTATATCCAAATAGTAGTATCAATAAGAAAGTGTTGCGGAAGAAACTGGGAAGCAATTGCAACTGATTTGGAGAAGAAACTAAAATGTTCCAAATTAAATCCAAGTTCGTTCAATTCCTGAAACAGTTTTGCCTCATGCACATGTTGTCGATTAGGTTTATATTGAGAAATTGTTGGTACCTTGTTCAGCAAGACTTCATCTCCATGGAATCCCCACTCAGGTTGCGAGGGGTTATCGCTCCTTGTTTCTTTTGTTACTTTAATATAGTCTCGTTTTATTAGTGCTGCCGAATTTCGGTTCTTCAGTGCTTCTATCATTTCATGAATTTGGAAGAATTCCGCTTCAATCATGAGCATTTCCGTGTCTTTAAAATCCACCGGAAGACTTAACATAGAAGATCGCATGAAATTAAGAATATGGCGGAATAGCAAGCCATCTCGATCAATGAAGAAGTGCCCATCATTGTCTTTCGCTGCCGGTTCGAAACGCCCACTGAACATGGCGCCCAGCATTGAGTCTGGATATTTTGACAGCGTCGTTCGAGTTGTCGTGTAGAGGTTCCCGCCAACATTTAGAGTGATTATTTCAGCCATGAGGACGACGAATTTCCAATGTTGGGCATCAACGTGATATATGTATCGGCTCTACCAAATTCCTGCAACAACATCGACAACACTTGAACAAAAGCGAAAACATCATTATTAGAAAAGTGATAAACCGTTTATCATTAAAAAAATTATCAATTTATGAAAAGGAAACACACCAGTACCATTTCATTAGTTTTAAAGTAAAGTGCATGAATTGTAGTGAATCTTGATAATAGTTTCGCAATTAATTAAATAATATTAGGCATATTTTTTCACTTTTGAGATGCGGCATGCATTATTAATGCGCGTTAAAGCGAAGTCAAAATGGGCTGTAAATCCATTTGATCATGAATGCTAGTACTCTGTAAATGGGAAATAATGTTGTTTTAAAAAAATAGTCATGGTAGCCTTACCTGGGGCAAAGTGTCAATGCAGTTTCGAGTCTAGTGAAGAAGTGATAAGTTAACGTTATTATATGTGAATATACTTATATAATATGAATAAGCCTACCGGGCGGTACCGGGGACATAGTCCAAACTTCACTCTTTTATTGCAAACATGTAAAGAAAGGACACGTAGACTTGAGTTGGTTATCCATTGGGTTTGGGATTATTCAATTTAGTTAAAGGAATGTGATATTTCGAATTTTTCGATTGGTATCCGTGATTACGTGTTAAACCAATACGAATTGGCAAATTTAGGCAAATCGTGTCCAGCGTCGGCTGGCCCGAACATCACACGTGCGGTAAAAACCTTACGATTAATTTCTGTACTTGCTGGAACCCCGTGGAGGGGAGAGGGGCGGTTACTCGGATTTGGTTTGGTTGGGGTGTGCCGCTTGAGATTCAAAACCCCTACCCATTTCTAAGGGTGATTTTGGAAAAAAAACGGTTCCCATTTCTAAGGATGTTGCTTCACTAGACCCAATTTTCGCAAATTATCGGGAAAATAGACACAATATTTGCACACATTTTCGCTAAAATAGCCAAAATGTTCGCGAAAATAGACCCATTTGTAAAAAGTGACCCCATTATTAGGGATTTTCCAGCACAAATCATACCCCATGTTTAGGGAACTGTTACAGCGGCACATCGCCGTAGCCGTATACCGTATTATGAGGCGAGTACCCCCCCCCCCCCGGAAGGCTGGAACCCGACCCAATCTCGTTTGTGTAGGGGATCTAGACTGTCTCCGCCGCCAGTCCCCTCAATGTGGGCCTCATTATCTTTTTGTGCGCATGCGTTGGTCACTAGTCTTCCAATCACAAAATGTCCTTATTTTTATTGTATATGAATTCATTTTACAACCGAAGATTAGACGTCGAAAAAATACACCCAACGGTTGGTTGGTTCAGTCAGTCGGGTTTTTTGTTCTTTTTCCATCTTGAAAAAAAGGTATTGACAAGCCCTTAAAAATGATTAGGCAATATTCATGTGCATATTAAACTTCTTAAACCAGTTTCTAAAAAAAAAGAGTTACGCCAGTAGAACAGTTTTTGTTTGTGCCTTGCTATCAACTTTTCAGTATGAGCTCAACTGCCTTCTCATTTTTATCTTTTCATAATGAAAATATGAAATGAGCACGTGTCATGGTTAAAAGAAATATCATGGTCAAGGGTGTTGATCAAAGTGACCAGGACCAGGTACGGTTTTGGTGATTATATATAGAAAAAAAAAGGCTTCAATCTTTAGTACTGAATATTAATGACCCTTCAGCTACATTTGAAATTCAATGAAAGAACCAATAAAGTGAGTCCAAATTGTCAAGCGTTTGCGTCCATCTTGCTCATTGAATTCACAGAAGTCAATTTCAAATTAAATTCAGAGTTATTTTGGAGTCTTGAGTCTTTCATAATTTTGTTCAATAATAACATCACAATGCCCTGAAATTATATTTACATGTTGAGGATTACATGAATTCATTGGACAAAACAAAATTAAACAGAGTCCAGAAACGTAGATTCTAAATATTCTAAATATAAAATTGTCTAAAAAAATAATATACCACCAAGATAAAACTATTCGATATCAACTTATTCGGGGATGGAGCAATCCTGCATTTTGTTTTAGCACTATTCACATTATGCTATTGCCATATAATTCCATTTTCAAGAAGAAAAACAAGCGAAGAATGTGAACCCCGGATGTGAACCCGTTTAACGGCCGAGTGTTTACAGCTATTTGGAATTTGCCGAAGAAATGATTGTGAATCCAAATTCGGTGTGTCTTTGAACCTCGATTCATACGGTATACTGTCGAATTCGGCAGGCACAATTTGGAATGGTGATGTGATAACCATTTTCTACAACGATGATCTGGGCTTGTATCCGTACTATGAGAGTGATGGTCATAAGGCAGGAAGTGATGTAAGAAAGATCAACGCTGGGTTACCACAGGTAGGTATTTGCCTTCATATTTTTGACGAGTTTCAATGCAGAAAAGTAAAGTATCAATTTGTCAGTGTTGTCTTGGTATAACCTTGCGAATTTTGTCCCCATCTTATTACAGTCTAAATTGTCATGTAGAGTGTAATTCCAACTCGTGGATTTGAATGCTGCTTTAAGACTTTCATAGTCCCCCTTGTTGTAGTCTTTAGCATGTTTAGTGAAACTTTCTTCTTTGTCGGGCAATTCAACATTGTAGATAAGGCGGGAGATAAGGGTAAAGTGGAGGATGTTGTGGTCGCTTTTACCCAAAGGAGACAAATGGTTGATTTCATCGATAAACATGTCATCGTTGGTGAAAATCAGGTCAAGCATCGAAGATGTCTGTCCTCAGTGTCCTGTTCTATGTCTTGTTGGCTTTTCCACGTGTTGAACGAGAAGGAGGTCTTGTGACAAATCAAAGAAGACTTGTTGATCTGAGAATGGCCCACCTTCAACGTTGTACTCGTTCCTCCAGTTGATTTCCGGAAAGTTAAAATCTCCCCGATGATGAGTACACTGAAAAATAAATTGGTGTCACAGCGACGCCTTCTTGGAGTCAACTGTAAATGACACTTACAAAGGCGTCATTTTGACTCCAAAATTGGTGTAATCGTCAATGATATGGGTTTGCACATAATTTACGTTGACACCGTTAAGTGTCCGACGGACACCTTTCAGTGATCATTTAGTGATTTACACCAAAACTGGTGTCAGATTAATTGAAATAACTCCAAGGGCGTCAATAGTTGGCGTGAAAGCTCACGGTTTTTAGAGGTGTCGAAGCAGCATGACACCAATTGGTGTCATTTTGACACCAATTGGTGTAATTCTGACACCAACGGGTGTAATTCTGACACCAATTGGTGTAATTCTGACACCAAATTGGTGTAATTCTGATACCAATTGGTGTAATTCTGACACCAATTTGGGCGTCTATCAACATATCCACGCATGCGTTTTCTCGTCGCCATTTTGTTTGCATGTTACGAGCCGGTAAGACTGGTAAGTACCGATCTGCTCCATTTCCAGACATTTTTGATAATAATTATGATACAATTAGCGTAATGTAAGCCTTGTTCATGTTGTTTAATATTGCGCCAACTAACTGATGAAATGAATTACAATTTCATAGTCAGAGACTAGCATTTTGTTGGACTGTGTCAGTGCATTGACCTATACTAGTATACTATGTGTGTGTTCGTCATGCATGCATACGATGATATGTGCAACATTACATACATGTAGCCCGATTTATCTGGCTCAGTGGTCATCTTTTTCATACGGACGTCTTACATTACGCTAATTGTATCATAATTATTATCAAAAATGTCTGGAAATGGAGCAGATCGGTACTCACCAGTCTTACCGGCTCGTAACATGCAAACAAAATGGCGACGAGAAAACGGCTCCTAAACATGTGCTATCTCAATATGACTCTATGGGTCCTCAGGTAACCACCCAAAGGTGTCAAAATGAATATGACACCCAAAGGTGTCAATTTGACACCCATATTGGTGTCAATTTGACACCCATATTGGTGTCAATTTGACACCCATATTGGTGTCAATTTGACACCCATATTGGTGTCAATTTGACACCCATATTGGTGTCAATTTGACACCTTTAGGGTGTCAAACTCAATATGACACTTAAAGAGAGTCAATATTACACCCCATTTGGGTGTAATGGCATTTTCGAAAATGGGTCCTCAGGTAACCACCCAAAGGTGTCAAAATGAATATGACACCCTAAGGTGTCATATTTTACACCCATAATGGTGTCAATTTGACACCTTTAGGTGGCCAACTGAGGACCCATTTTTTGACGCTTGTTTTAGTGTCAAAATGACACCAAATTATTTTTCAGTGTAGGTGTATAATTCCTCTGACTGCTATTATGCATCTTCTGATTTGGTCGAACATGATTGGCTGCTTTGTGATGCGGTAACATACGGTATTCCAAGTAGGAGTATGTCGTTGTTGTTCAGCTTAACTAGACACCACATGGTGTCCGCAGCCTCGATGCAGTTCACTTCATTACATTGAGTAGCGTTATTAGTGAGCTATGAATGTATGAAGAACTCCGCCACCTTGGGTGTCGTTTTCTCTGTCGACTCTTAACAGATCATATCCTTTTATATTTTCCTTCATATTATTTTACCTTCCAGCTACGCTGCTATTTGTCCATGATTCAGTTACTCAGATAATTTCACGTTCTAGAATATTAATACTTGTCATAAATTCGTCTCTCTTATTCATTATGCTTTGGGCATTGGTCTAAACATTGTATACCTTTGGTTGTTTCAGTTTGATGGTTATTCCTACTAAACTCTTCTCGTGTACATGATGTAGTGGATTTTCCATCTTTGGTAGTGGTTAAACATGGTAAATAGATAAACAGTGCGCGGATTGCTAATGGTAGGCTACTATCAAAGTCAATAACCTTGATTTACTTTGCATTGTGTTCTTTGTTGAGTCATGTTTGAATAGAGTCTATCACACAACAAACCGGTGCGAAGAAGACACGACCAAGAAAGCTCAAAATGCAACCCATACAAACGCTACTGTTTTCCTCATTTGTAACTCTTACACTAGCGTGTAATTTTTCTAAATCAAAATATGAACATAACACCCGGGCGGCAAGTGGTGTATCATTACCAACTAGAGAAGAAAAACAAGCGAGGCCTGTGAACCCGTTTAACGGCCGAGCGTTTACAGCTATTTGGAATTTGCCGAGAAATGATTGTGAATCCAAATTCGGAGTGTCTTTGAACCTCGATTCATACGGTATACTGTCGAATTCGGCAGGCACAATTTGGAATGGTGATGTGATAACCATTTTCTACAACGATGAGCTGGGCTTGTATCCGTACTATGAGAGTGGTGGTGGTGATAAGTCAGGAAGTTTTGTAAGAAAGGTCAACGCAGGGTTACCACAGGTAGGTATTTGCCTTCTTATTTGACGAATGCATATAAGTATGTCTAGAGCATGAACATGGAAGTATCCAGCTAGCTGAGTATCCGCTGTCTAAGGGAAAGTAAACATTCTGTAAGTCTTATATAGCATGCTTAGAGCATGGAAGCATCCACTCCCGTATCCACTGTCTTAGGGAAATGAAATCTAGCCCATATCATCATGAATTTGACTCATAATAAAGTTTAGAATATAAGAGACGTTAATTTGGCCCACATTTAAATCAGGGTTTTTGTGCCTTCGCAGTTAACGAATGTTACTCAGCATTACGAGAAAGCCACCGAAGATATAATTGCTGCCATACCAAACCCACAGTATTCAGGTTTGGCCATCATCGACTGGGAAAAATGGTTTCCTCAGTGGGAATTCCAAAGTTCCATGATGCATTTCTATCGAGGTCCTTCCATTGACCTGGTCCGAAGACGTCATCCTGAGTGGGACAATGTCACTGTAGAAATCGTGGCTAAGCTGGAGTACGAGCAGGCTGCTAAGAGTCTGATGGAAGGAACATTGCTGTTGGGACAGAGGTAAGGATATGTCTGTTGTGTATTCATCATCACATTCATAGGAAGTCATATATCATATTGTTAAAATCCCTTACTTTTATCCAGGTTACAATTCTCAGTGACATTTTAACCGGTATATTTACAATGTTTTCCCCACAGTAGGTTGAGGTGGAATGTACGTCTGTGACTATACTTGCTATTGAAACATACTTTTTGTGTGTCTTTGTAGCAATTCTCAGTGAAATTTTCACCAATATACTCGTACATATAACTTTTCCCTTACAGGCAAAATGTTGGTTTCCACGACTATTCTTACTGTTGAACAGACATTTCTATGTCTCTGCCATGTCTGTGACAATTATTAGTGACATTTTCACAGATATGCCTAAGACCATGAAGACCATGAAGACCTTAAGTGGTATCGGAGAAGTCGTTATACTATCCATTCACCAGCTACTTAATCCTACTTTTACCACTGTATCGCAGTGAAATGTCACCGCTATATATATATAACTTTATCATTCACACCAGGTTGAGACCCAACTGAATTTGGGGTTACTACCACCATGACCACTATCCGTACTGTTACAACCGTCACGATGGTGACAGAGGCTGTAAAGATGCAGTGAAGACACGCAACGACGATCTGCCGTGGCTCATCAGACAACCATCCGCGTTTTATCCGTCAATTTACCTCAGAGCAGACGACGCGAATGGCACTCTCGCCGTCCAGACTAGACTCGGGGAAGCGATGAGGATACGTGAGGCTTACGGTGATCCCGAACAGCAGCTGATGTTCAGCTATAGCAGATTTAACTACAGCGATACAAATCTTCACTACACCCTGGTTAGTGGGTTGTTTTATATATTTTACTACAGGCTTATCAAAATGGTTTCTACTACTATACATGCTACATTTCTTAAGCTATTGAAATGTAGACATCTCTAATAAACTATACGGTTTTAAAATGTAGCCATGTTTAAATGACACGAGTTAAAGTGTACTTCGGTGATGTGTAAGTCGTTGTGAATTTCCTGTTGGACCTGTCAATGGCAATGGCGTAGCTAGAGGGGCGGGGGCAGGGGGCAGACTGCTACTGTCGGTTGAGAATGTCACCATACACAGTAAAAACTATTTTAAACAACGCCAAACAGTTGTTTAAGCTTGTCACTCTAACAAATATTGTTCAAACTGTTAAACAATTGTTTAAACAACTGCTTTTGTTGTTTAAACAATTGAGCAGTTGTTTAAACAATTGTTGAACAGTTTGAACAATTGAGGACCTTAGATCTAAAAGGGGGTCAAGTCAAAATCTTGTTAAATTGTAGTTAAGTATCAGTTTCTGCTACAAGGAGGATCTCTGCACCCTCTGTTCAAATGTTACAGTTAAGTCATGTGGTAAAGCTATGTAAGAGTCCATGGGAGGTACAACCCGAGTGGGTCAAGTCCACACATGGACACAATGAAACCCAGTTTTTGCCATTTTTCTCAATGTGACTTAACCCCCTTTTAGATCTAGGGTCCTCAATTGTTGTTAGAGTTACAGGCTTAAACAACTGTTTGTCCTTGTTTAAAATAGTTTTTACTGTGTACGCGTCTGTTGTGATTGGCATGCTCAAAATTCTCACTGGGCGGCAACTTTACAAAATTGACTTCCTTCTGGTAAAGTCCTTGTCGGTTCACAACTTCACATTCATTTTTCGACACCCACCCCCCCCCCCCCTTCCCCACCCGTCCCATATGGAAAACCTAGCTACGCCACTTGACAATAGCAAACCAACATTTAGTTGATTGTAACTCTCAAAATAATATTGTTCATATTGATTTCTTTTCAGAATGATTTGAATGCCACCATTCTACAGTCTGCCGAAACGGTCTGGATGGAGTTGTCTTTTGGGGTGACCACAACGACACCGGAAATATACAATCATGTCAACAGCTACAAACGTTCATTGCCGACGCTCTCGGACCAGTGGTCAAACAAACATCTGAAGCGGCTGCAAACTGCAGCCAAAGTCTATGTTCGGGCCACGGTAGATGCACAGGAAAGATCCTACAATGTAAAACGAGACAGCGTAATATGCCTGAGAAGTCGCGATCCCGACATAGAAGCCAAAATGTATTTGCTCGTCGCAGTGATCTGAAAACAGAGCCCAGCACTTTGAAAGGCGGGGAAGCACTAAAGAGCTATAGTTATTCCAAATTCAAAACATCGGTTGAACCGGGGTTGAAACATGTTCTTGTTTGTGTTTTAGCGATTGGTCCGGTGACGCGTGTGACGTACCGAACGTAAAATAAGGCCCAACATGTGTGGGTGTCCATACGCGCGCATTTAGTGACGGTGTAGTAGGAGACACATGCAGTCTCCTGGAGACATTATAGTCCGCCCTATATGTACAGTGAAATATCATCACATCCGTTTGGGACCCAGTCGGGTTTTGACCCTATTCCTAATCCAGTGAACCGCGACATCCGAAAACCGTTCTAGTTTACTTCTGTTCTCGAATGTATATCCAAATAGTAGTATCAATACGATATCTATAACCGGTAGATGTAATTGAGTTGGAGAAATGTTCCAAATTAAATCCAAGTTCGTTCAATTCCTGAAACAGTTTTACTTCTTGCACAGGTTTTTGGTATTTTTGAGAAATTGTTGGTACCTTGTTCAGCAAGACTTCATCTCCAAGGAATTTCCACTCAGGTATCTGGGGCCGATTGCTCTGATAATTTGTTTCTTTTGTAACTTTAATATAGTCTCGTTTTATTAGTGCTGCCGAAACTATGTTCTTTAATGCTTCTATCATTTCATGAATTTGGAAGAATTCCGCTTCATCCATGAGCATGTCCGTGTCTTTAAAATCCACCGGAAGACTTAACATAGAAGATCGCATGAAATTAAGAATATGGCGGAATAGCAAGCCATCTCGATCAATGAAGAAGTTACCATCTTTGTCTTTCGCTGCCGGTTCGAAACGCCCACTGAACATGGCGCCCAACATTGAGTCTGGATACCTTGACAGTGTCGTATGGGTTGTCGTGTAGAGCTTCCCGCCAACGTTTAGAGGGATTATTTCAGCCATGAGGACGACGAATTTCCAATTTTGGGCATCAACGTGATATCGGCGCCAACAAAATCCTGTAACAACACACCGACCACTTGAACAAAAGCGAAAACATAATATGATTATTAGAAAAGTGATAAATCGTTTATATCAGCTTTGATAAGTCGTCAAAAATTATCATACACTTTATGAAAAGGAAACTCACCAATACCATTTCATAAGTTTTAAAGTGAAGCGCATGAATTGTAGGTAATGTTGATAATAATGTCGCAATAATAATTAAATAGTAATAAGTAATAGGCATATCTTTCCACGTTTGAGATGCGGTAGCATTAGGATGCGCGTTAAAGCTAGTCAAAATGGGCTGGAAATCTATTGATCATGAATGATTGTAATTGGGAATATTGTTTTAAAAAATCATGGCAGCCTTACCTATGGGGCAAAGTGTCAATGCAGTTTCTTCGAGTCTAGTGAATAGTAGTGATATAAGTTAACGTTACTAAATTAAATTAGATGTGAATAGACTTGTATGTATAATAAATGAATACCGGGCGGTACCGGGGACATAGTCCAAACTTCAATCTTTTATTGCAAACACTTAGACTTGAGTTGAGTTGGTTATCCAACTCTATTTGGTTTGGGATTATTCAATTTAGTTGTAGGATATTTAGAATTATCTATGGGTATCCGTGATTGCGTGTTCAACAAACCAATACGAATTGGCAAATTTAGGCAAATCGTGTTCAGCGTCGGCTGGCCGCAAGATGACGCTGGTGGTCACGATTGGCCTGGCCGTACATTTCAAATCCCCGTAGTTTCAATGTGTCAAGGATCAATGATGATCCAGTACAAAAAAATGCACAATGTGGTTACTTAAAGGTATAGATGTTCTGATTGCGGGCCCGAATTTCAACTTGATCTTTTCTATTCTACATCGAAATTAATCCCTAAAATTGTTGAATTCCTTAGTTTGAGCCGCATAACTCCAAATATGGTTCTATTTTTTGAAGCACAATGTCACAAAAATTGCCACAGACTGGTGGGTAGTTAACCACCTTTGGCAGTAATTCACCCAATTGTAGCCTCTAATTTCTAAATGGAACATTTCTGGCCCCTAAGATTGTACAGACATATTGAGAAAAATATAGGAATAGGAATTTTTCTGATATCAAAATATCTTGATGTGAAAAAAAATCATAGCCAAAAAAAGTGATCGGAACATACACCTTTAAAGCATCATGACATGAAAATATCCACACAATTTGTAGTATTCGTTCTTTCCACACAAAAAAAAAATCAAAACCCTCCTCCATGAATTACCGTGGCCAATTCTGGTTCACCCGGACACATATAACAAGGTGTTCTTCTTACCGTGGCCTTTAATAGTATACACCAGCGTGTCATTGTCAACGTACATACCGTATGCACTGGAGATCAAGATATGAACGGCATGTTTCAAAGTTCATTTATATACCGTGCTCGTGTCGCAAATCCACCTTTAAGCATGTTAAAGGTTTCAAGAGTCGTTTGAATAGAGTTCGATTCAAGTAAACCTACTTCTAATCCGAGGTGGGGGTACTTAGTGGATATGAGGTTACGGGGATGTACCGCCAAATACGGTCCCATTTTCACCAGTCTGATAAATGAATGACCCCTTTACAAAGCCATTTTGGTAAATTTATGGATCCAAAATCCTTAATTTTGCAGTTTTTTGAAGACATTTTAACCTAAATCTGTCAAATACAGACACAGTATTTAGCTGGAACACTAATGTAGTGTTCAAGTCATTAAACACATGTTTAGAAACTAAATGCAGTGACACATAATTGTCTGTAACCATTTGTAAACACACTAACCGGTGTTTAAATCTTGATAACTAAATACATGATATGTTTTAGCATTGTGTATAGCCAAAAGGTGTTTAGGATTTTCACCCCATCTCAAAGTTTTTACTTTCAATTTTCAGATAAGGACCTCCAATTTAGGCCCTCAATATATTAGTCAGATCCGTATGGCTATAGAACAAAACTAAAACAACACAATAGAAAATGTTTGAAAAATCAGACTAAGACTGCTAAAAACTTAACACTGTGATGCGTTTAATAACTGTTACAAAAATGTATTTAGAATAAAAACACTTGCTTTTTACAGTGATAGAGGAAAATTATGGGTCTCCGGTAAACATATGGGTCCATTACAGCCCCCCCCCCCCCCCCCCGGGCTTCTAATATCAACCGTGCATGTCATTAGGAGCACACATGCCATTGTTGAGTTCATATAAAGCCGACAGCCATGGCGAAGTTCTAGAAAAACTGTCTACCAATTGTACTACAGTATAGTTGATCTATAGGTGTTTCTAGAGCTTCTGGTCAATGGAAACTATAGGCTGGTAAAAATGGGAAAATGGGAAAATCCAGGCTCTATAGAGCTACCAATAATACTTATGAATTTTTTACTAGTACTACTCCTGGATAAATCGGGTAGTTTTATCCTCGAATTCATCCATAGGGTAAACATGGTAAATAGATAAACAGTGCGCGGATTGCTAATTGTAGGCTACTACTATCAAAGTCATTAACCTTGATTTACTGTGCATTGTGTTCTTTGTTGAGTCATGTTTGAGTAGAGTCTATCACACAACAAACCGGTGCGAAGGAGAAAGCTCAAAATGCAACCCATACAAACGCTACTGTTTTCCTCATTTGTAACTCTTACACTAGCGTGTAATTTTTCTAAATTAAAATATGAACATAACACCTGGTCGGCCAGTGGTGTATTATTACCAACTAGAGAAGAAAAACAAGCGAGGAATGTGAACCCGTTTAACGGTCGAGCGTTTACAGCTATTTGGAATTTGCCGAGAAATGATTGTGAATCCAAATTCGGTGTGTCTTTGAACCTCGATTCATACGGTATACTGTCGAATTCGGCAGGCACAATTTGGAATGGTGATGTGATAACCATTTTCTACAACGATGATCTGGGCTTGTATCCGTACTATGAGAGTGGTGGTGATAAGGCAGGAAGTGATCTAAGAAAGGTCAACGCAGGGTTACCACAGGTAGGTATTTGCCTTATTTTTGACGAGTTTCAATGCAGAAAAGTAATATAGAGCATGGACATGATGGAATTACCCAGCTGAATTCCCACTCTGAATATCCACTGTCTTAGGGAAAGAAAACATTCTGTAAGTCTTATGGACGCACCATTTTATTTCAGGAAGTTGGGTTTGGGGGAGAATTTTTTTTTGGGGCCGCCGTAAAGGGGGGGGGGGGGGTCTTTTTGCGCCGTCGAAGGCGGTGATTTGTTTTGTTGATTTTTGTTGTTGTTGCCCTGCATAGAGGGGGAATTCTTTTTCCAAAATTCTTTTTCGGTATGTCTAAACAACGACGAATTGATGGGGAAAAGGTTGAATGCTGGCGCTAGATAGACATTTGGTTGAAGCAATTCATATGGCAAGTGTTGCTGATAATTTCGATGTGATCTAAATCGAAATTACCAAATCATGACATTTTACACGACAGACGGCGAATTCAGGTAAACGGTTTCAGATGGTAGATAGTATATGCCCAAATATTACGTCGGCGGTGAAAACAAATGATTTCCAGGAAAATTGAGGGCGCACTCCTATATATCTATCCATCGGTGCCCCTTTAAATAAAATGTTAATTTGGCCCGCATTTAAATCAGGGTTTTTGTGCCTTCGCAGTTAACGAATGTAACTCAGCATTACGAGAAAGCCACCGAAGACATGATTGCTGCCATACCAAACCCACAGTATTCAGGTTTGGCCATCATCGACTGGGAGAAATGGTTTCCTCAGTGGGACTTCCAAAGTTCCATCATGAATTTCTATCGAGGTCCTTCCATTGACCTGGTTCGAAGACGTCATCCTGAGTGGGACAATGTCACTGTAGAAATCGTGGCTAAGCTGGAGTACGAGCAGGCTGCTAAGAGTCTGATGGAAGGAACATTGCTGTTGGGACAGAGGTAAGGAGGTGTTTTTGTGTATTCATAGGAAGTTATACGGTGTATCAGTGTTAGAATCCCTTACTTTTATCCCTGTTCCAATTCTTCCACCGCTATATATACAATGTTTCCCCACAGGTTAAGGTGGAATGTGAAGTTGCCTGTGACTATCCTTGCTACTGAAACAAGTTTGTGTGTGTTTTTGTAGCAATTCTCAGTTCACTAAATGGCATTTCATACACTGTCCCTTACAGGCAGAATGTGGGTTTCCACTACAATTCTATACTGTTGGACAGACATTTCTCTGTCTCTGTCATGTCTATGGCAATTCTTGAATTGTTCACATATGCCTAACTTCATTTCATGTTAGGTTGAGACCTTAGTGGTATCGGAGAGGCCGTTACTATCCATTCACCGGCTGCAGTGAAATTTCATCGCTATAGATATAACTTTATCTTTCACACCAGGTTGAGACCCAACGGAATCTGGGGTTACTACCACTATCCGTACTGTTACAACCGTCACGATGGTGACAGAGGCTGTAAAGATGCAGTGAAGACACGCAACGATGATCTGTCGTGGCTCTTCAGACAACCATCCGCGTTTTATCCGTCAATTTACCTCAGTGCAAACGACGCGAACGCCACTCTCGCCATCCAGGCTAGACTCGGGGAAGCGACGAGGATACGAGAGGATTATGGTGACCCCGAACAGCAGCTGATGTTCAGCTATAGCAGATTTAACTACAGCGATACAAATCTTCATTACACCCTGGTTAGTGGGTTGTTTTATATATTTTACTACAGGCTTATAAAAATGGCTTCTACTTACATGCTACATTTCTTAAACCAGTGGCGTAGCTAGGACTTTTTTCAGGGGGGGGCAAGATTTCTAAAATTTTCGTAAAAGGTTGCCCCATTTTTTTCTTCTAGTAACTTACCTCGTGAAATTCACGTAAGTGGGGGGGTGGGGGTGGGGGGGGGGGGGGGGGGGGGGTGAGGTCAAAAAATTTCGCACAGTCCAAAAAAATCGCTCAGTCACAAAAACTAATAACCTCGGTCTTTTTTCTCAATTTTTTCCTATTTCCTTTTTTTCTCACTTTTTTTTTTTTTAGGGTGGTGGGGGGCGGGGGCACAAATCGGGTTTTTTCGTCAGAGGGGGCATTTGGCCCCCTGCCCCCCCTGAGCTACGCCACTGCTTAAACTATTGAAATGTAGACATCTCTTAAACTATATGGTATTAAAATGTAGCCATGTTTAAACGTCCCGTGTTAAAGTGTACTTCGGTGATGTGTAAGTCGTTGTGAAATCCCTGTTGGACCTGATAATGGCAATGGCGTAGCTAGAGGGGTGGGGGGGGGGGGGGGAGGGACAGGGGGCAGACTGCTACTATCGGTTGAGAATGTCACCGTACGCGTCTGTTGTGATTGACACTCGTCGGTTGTGATTAGACCGTTGGTAATGTTGTTATTGAATGCCTGTTTATCCCCCCCCCCCCCCCCCCCTCAAAATTCTCACTGGGCGGCAACTTAACAAAATTGACTTCCTTCTGGTAAAGTCCTTGTTTGGTTCACAACTTCACATTCATTTTTCATCCCCCCCCCTTCCCCACCCCCTCCCATATGGAAAACCTAGCTACGCCACTTGACAATAGCAAACCAACATTTAGGTTATTGTAACTCACAAAATAATATTGTGAATTTTTAACTCACATATTGATTTATTTTCAGAATGATTTGAATGCCACCATTCTACAGTCTGCCGAAACTGGTCTGGATGGAGTTGTCTTTTGGGGTGACCACAACGACACCGGAAATATACAATCATGTCAACAGCTACAACGTACATTGCCGACGCTCTCGGACCAGTGATCAAACAAACATCTGAAGCGGCTGCAAACTGCAGCCAAAGTCTATGTTCGGGCCACGGTAGATGCAGAGGAAAGATTTTACAATGTAAAACGAGACAGCGTAATATGCCTTGGAAGTCGAGATATCGACATAGAAGCCAAAATGTATTGGGTCGTCGCAGTGATCTGAAAACAGAGCTCAGCACTTTGAAAGCGGGGAAGCACAAAGAGCTATAGTTATTCCAAATTAAAAACACCGGTGAAACATGTTCTTGTTTGTGTTTTAGCGATTGGTCCGGTGACGCGTGTGACGTACCGAACGTAAAATAAGGCCCAACATGTGTGGGTGTCCATACGCGCGCATTTAGTGACGGTGTAGTAGGAGACACATGCAGTCCCCTGGAGACATTATAGTCCGCCTATATACAGTAAAGTATCATCACATACGATTGGGACCTAGTCTGGTTTTGACTCTATTCCTAATCAAGTGAACCGCGACATCCGAAAACCGCTCTAGTCTGTCTCGAATGTATATCCAAATAGTAGTATCAATAAGAAAGTGTTGCGGAAAAGCGGAAGCAATTGCGATTGATTTGGAGAAGAAACTAAAATGTTCCAAATTAAATCCAAGTTCGTTCAATTCTGAAACAGTTTTGCCTCATGCACATGTTGGCGATTATATCTAGATTGAGAAATTGTTGGTACCTTGTTCAGCAAGACTTCAACTCCATGGAATCCCCACTCAGGTTCCTTGGGCTGATCGCTCCTTGTTTCTTTTGTTACTTTAATATGCGGTAGTATACAGATACGACATGGTATAGAGGGAAGTAGTGTAAATGACTGGCCCCGAGGTGTTGGATGAGTGCGTCTACTTCCCGGGTCTAGTAGTAGTAGACGCACTCATCCAACACCGAGGGGCCAGTAATTCACATTACTTCCCGATATAAACCATGTTGTATTTGTTTTACTATACATCATAAATATTCATCACGAACTTATAAAAAGTAACAACTTAGCTTAGGCCTAGGCCTACCTTGTTTAAATAGATAATCCAAAATGACACGGCCGGTGTTTCCAATCAAAAATCCAATGGAATTCAAATTTCGTAAACAGTAAACAGTCAATATAAACGATGTCAACATTCAAAGTTCCAGTAAAACGTCAAGAAATAACGCTGTAGACCGTTACCGTAACGTTTGCATTGATCTCTTACTCTTAGCGTAGAATTCACCTCCTTTGCCTTTGGTACGGATCTCGGCGTAGAACTTACGAAGTATGATGCATAAATCACGAGTTTCAAGCTGCTGCGCTCAGCTTCAACAATGTTGAGATCCTTGGTGCTACAATACGTGAAAAAGATGCCTACTGCTTTCTGTATAACAGCTTTTGTTTGTTTTGCATCTTTTCCATCAACAATAGCCTTTGCAAATCCTTCTCTGACAGTTCAGCGAAACGACTAGCAGACGACGCCATTTTGACAACAACAGAATAACCATGCTCGTCGCCAGAATGCAAAGTTCTATACAATGTGACGTGTATACGTTCACTCTTAGAAGGTCAGGATCAAATATGAGACGAAAAGGATCAATTTTGATCCAGAAGCGGTATCACATATGAGCTTACCCTTTCCGGATCAAAGTGATCCGACAAGCAGGATCAAAAAGTTTGATCCGAAATGGGATCAAATATTTCTGTCAAATGATACTGAAACGGATCAAAATAATGATCCTGCTTGTCGGATCACTTTGATCCGGAAAGGGTAAGCTCATATGTGATACCGCTTCTGGATCAAAATTGATCCTTTTCGTCTCATATTTGATCCTGACCTTCTAAGAGACCCACTGCAGACTATATATCGAGTGCAGTAAGCTTACTACATCGTGTAGGCGTAGTACATCGCAGTGATCGTGACATTTTGTGAGGAGCATTTTGACCGAAAATCGTACTGATGGCACTGGTCAGGTACAAGAAATTTGTTCACAAGAATAGAGCATGTTCAAACATAAAAAATAAAACTACTTTACCGACAAAATCATGTAACATTTTACAGATTAGACTGGATAACTTACCGCGGTATTTCACCCTTGTTTCAATGGCGACCGAATTCAAAAGATCGTCTGCTTGTCGTCTATCGGTTTGCGAAAGAGTGACGTCAGTCACCTATTGACCAATGAACTTTTTCATCGAATTGATCCGGAAATCAGATCAAAGTTGATCAAGGTGAATTTGATCCGTTTGTTGATATCTATCTGGAAACGGATCAAAACTATCCGAAAACGGATCAAAACGATCCGAAAATGATCCTTAAAGGATCAAAACAAAGTGAGCCGGAAATCTACTCATGTATTTGATCCTGACCTTTTAAGAGTGTACGTTTGTTGAACTGTTTGGTTCAGGGGATGAGACTTAAGGTGCGGTAGTAGGCTCCTAGGGGTGCGGTAGTACCCTTATTTTTTCCCCGCGTCTGCGTCTTTCCCGTACGCGAGGAAGTAGGCTAAATACTGAAGTGCGTAGTTAACGGAATAGACCAATAGGAAACCGCGATTAGCTTATGAATATTTATGATGTATAGTAATCTCGTTTTATTAGTGCTGCCGAATTTCGGTTCTTCAGTGCTTCTATCATTTCATGAATTTGGAAGAATTCCGCTTCAATCATGAGCATTTCCGTGTCTTTAAAATCCACCGGAAGACTTAACATAGAAGATCGCATGAAATTAAGAATATGGCGGAATAGCAGGCTATCTCGATCAATGAAGAAGTGCCCATCATCGTCTTTCGCTGCCGGTTCGAAACGCCCACTGAACATGGCGCCCAGCATATCTGGATATGTTGACAGCGTCGTTGCATTTTGTTTTAGCACTATTCACATTATGCTATTGCCATATAATTCCATTTTCAAGAAGAAAAACAAGCGAGGAATGTGAACCCGTTTAACGGCCGAGCGTTTACAGCTATTTGGAATTTGCCGAGAAATGATTGTGAATCCAAATTCGGTGTGTCTTTGAACCTCGATTCATAGGGTATCTGTCGAATTCGGCAGGTACAATTTGGAATGGTGATGTGATAACCATTTTCTACAACGATGATCTGGGCTTGTATCCGTACTATGAGAGTGGTGTGATAAGACAGGAAGTGATGTAAGAAAGGTCAACGCAGGGTTACCACAGGTAGGTATTTACCTATGCTGGTTCCCTGCACCCTGGATCCCCGGCCCAACTTATCCATAGGTGCAGGTACGGGCAAATCAATTGCCGTCCGTAACCGTAAGCTCAACACATTGCATTGTCGCTCTGTTATGGCATTAGGTAAATAACGATCAACACACTGTAATAATAATAAATAATAATGCATTTATAATGCGCCATCTATCTAGACAACCTATTCCGAGGCGCAAACATCAAAACAAATAATAACAAACAGTTAAAATATAAAAACAATTACATAGAAGTCAATCAGTCAAATCATAAGCAATCTTAAACAGATGAGTTTTTAAAGTTTTTTTGAAACAATCAAGTGAATCACAGAATCGAAGATCTGAAGGAAGTGAGTTCCAAAGTTTAGGTGCACACGCATAACTGTAGCTGAGATAACGCATCGAACGCTGAATGCATTGTCGCGCTGCCATAGCTACGGCGCGACGGGGAACGCGGATATGATGTGCGTGTGAAGTCCGGCGCTGTGGTAAGCCCAGATACACGTGTAGTTTGTGCCAATCAGCAAATTTGTTATCATTCTAAGCGTGACGCTAGCTTGATCGAATTTATTTGTGGATCTATTTTTTGTCAATCATGAATATGCATGACTTTTATGCCAGCAAATCAGATTTGAGTGGAAATCGGCGCGTACCTGCATCTATGGATAAGTCGTGTGGAGCCCATTGATGCAGGGAACCAGCATAGTATTTACCTTCTTATTTGTGACGAGTTTCAATGCAGAAAAGTAAAGTATAGAGCATGGAAGTATCCAGCTGAGTATCCCACTCTGAGTATCCACTGTCTTAGCATGCTTAGGGAAATGTTAGTCTTAGCACAGATAGTCGTCTTAGCATAGCGCCGTATCCATAGGGAAATGAAATCTAACCCATATTCTGCAACTGATGAATTTGATTCATAATAAAGTTTCCAGAGATTGCCGAGATGTGGAAAAAATGAATTGTTTCAAATAAGGTAGGCCTACATGATGGCGCTAGACAGACATTGGGTTGAAGCAATTTATAATGGCAAAAGTTGCTGATAATTTCGATGTGATCTAAATCGAAATTACCAAATCATGACATTTTACACGACAGACGGCGAATTCAGGTAAACGGTTTCAGATGGTAGATAATATATGCCCAAATATTACGTAGGTGTACACAAAAATGATTTCCAGGAAAATTGAGGGCGCACTCCTATATATCTATCAGTGCCCCTTTAAGTTAAATGTTAATTTGTCAACATTTCAAAATCAGGGTTTTTGTGCCTTCGCAGTTAACGAATGTAACTCAGCATTACGAGAAAGCCACAGAAGACATGATTGCTGCCATACCAAACCCACAGTATTCAGGTTTGGCCATCATCGACTGGGAGAAATGGTTTCCTCAGTGGGACTTCCAAAGTTCCATCATGAATTTCTATCGAGGTCCTTCCATTGACCTGGTTCGAAGACGTCAACCTTAGTGGGACAATGTCACTGTAGAACTCGTGGCTAAGCTGGAGTACGAGCAGGCTGCTAAGAGTCTGATGGAAGGAACATTGCTGTTGGGACAGAGGTAAGGAGGTGTCTGTTGTGCAGGCTGTCCCAAAATGATTAGCACCCATCGATGCCCAAAGTTCATTCATTTTTGTCATCATCGAAATCAAAAGGATAAAGTCTGTTGTTTTTTCACCATCTTTGTCATACTGCAATCTTTCATTAGAATTTTAGATCATGAATACCGGACTTATCATACTCAAGATACACTCCATTATGTAAAACATGGTGATTTCACCTTTTTGACAAAGTGCTAAAAAATGTGAGTGTTATTACAGCTTGTTTGATAGAAACTCGTGTACAGGCTGTCCCAAAATGATTAGTACCCATCGCTGCCCAAAGTTCAATAAATGTTTTCATCATCAAAACTGAAATACTAGTTCACGCTTATGTCACCTCGCGTTTAGATCATTGCAATTCTGAAATCATGAAGCTGCAAAGAATCCAGAATACTGCGGCAAGACTGGTGACACGTACTAAGAAATATGACAGCATATCTGAGATCATGAGCGGTCTTCACTGGCTTTCCATCCGCCAAAAATAGCATTCAAGATCAACCTGCTCACTTACAAGTGTCTCAATGGACTTGCGCCTTCATATTTGTCGGACCTTATCACTCGATACACTCCTAGTCGGTCACTCCGCTCTTCTTCCCAGAACTTGATCAACCCCCCTTCACTTCGACCACGTACTGCCTACGGACGCCGATCCTTCATAGAGGCCACTCATACAGAATGGAACAATTTACCTATGCATGTCAGGGCTGCATCTTCTATGGACATTTTTAAGAAAAAATTGAAAACTCATCTTTTTACGCAGTAGTACCTTTTTACGCAGTAGTTATTGTCTATGTAGATAATGGGAGACAATTTTGTCGGACTCTTTTATATATAGCATGTTTATGCTTTTTAACCATACTTATACTGCCTTTTGTGTGCTAAATTGCTCTTTTTATTATGTATTGTGCAATCTCGATCAATGAAGAAGTTACCATCTTTGTCTTTCGCTGCCGGTTCGAAACGCCCACTGAACATGGCGCCCAGCATTGAGTCTGGATATTTTGACAGCGTCGTTCGAGTTGTCGTGTAGAGGTTCCCGCCAACATTTAGAGTGATTATATCAGCCATGAGGACGACGAATTTCCAATGTTGGGCATCAACGTGATATATGTATCGGCTCCACCAAATTCCTGCAACAACATCGACAACACTTGAACAAAAGCGAAAATATCATTATTAGAAAAGTGATAAACCCGTTTATCATTTCAAAAATTATCAATTTATGAAAAGGAAACACACCAGTACCATTTCATTAGTTTTAAAGTAAAGTGCATGAATTGTAGTGAATCTTGATAATAATTTCGCAATTAATTAAATAATATTAGGCATATTTTTTCACTTTTTAGATGCGGCATGCATTATTAATGCGCGTTAAAGCGAAGTCAAAATGGGCTGTAAATCTACTTATTGATCATGAATGATAGTACTCTGTAAATGGGAAATAAGGTTGTTTTAAAAAATAGTCCTGGTAGCCTTACCTGGGGCAAAGTGTCAATGCAGTTTCGAGTCTAGTGAATAGTAGTGATAAGTTAACGTTATTAAATGTGAATAAACTTGTATTATGAATAAGCCTACCGGGCGGTACCGGGGACATAGTCCAAACTTCACTCTTTTATTGCAAACATGTAAGGACACTTGAGTAGGTTATCTAACTCCATTGGGTTTGGGATTATGATAATTTAGTTGTAGAAATGTGATATTTAGAATAGTTCGATGAGTATCCGTGATTACGTGTTAAACCAATAGGCCTATATACGAATTGGCAAATTTAGGCAAATCGTGTCTAGCATCGGCTGGCCGCCTGACGACGGTGGTGGTCACGAATGGCCTGGCTGTACATATCAAATCCCCGTAGTTTCAATGTCCATGATGAATTTTAATTCCCGAAAATTCATCGCCTGTTGGAACTTAGTTATTTCATCCTAAAACCGCTGTAGTTGGAAAGTAAACTCCAGTGTACATGGTGGAAGTATCATTTGTTGAATTGTTTTCTTCTTTTCTTCGTGTCCTGTATCGTCTGGATTCCATCCAACATCCACACTCACCCCGCGGCGGCGGTTTTCATCCGGGAAGATGTTTTTCGGAATTATGAATCATACGTACGCCGATTACCATGATTACGTTATAAACCGAATACGGCGATGGCGGTTAGTAAAATGGTAACGAGTTAACAGGCAGTACCTCTATTCATGGGTCTTTGGATCAACTTTAAAAAAAAACACCAGTGAAACTTAACCATACCATTATTACTATAGCCAAATTTCAAAATCAACACACTTACGATTCGGTCGCAAAAATGTGACCAAAACGATCATTACGTTCCCATGTATATCACGATATGCGCACCAAGCACATCTCAATGAAAGGAAACATATTTTGAAACCTCCAGTTGGGTCAGAGTACACTGCAAAAACTCCGGTGTTAATTTAACACCATGGGTGTCACTATAGGACCGGACCACTTTACACCGGTCCTAGTGACACCCATGGTGTTAAATTGACACCCCTGGTCAGTAGCGTAGCCAGTGGGGGACGGCAGACTGCTCCCCCGGACACCTAAAATGGGGACGGAGAAGCGGGAAAATGGGGACGAGAAGTTGTTCATGTAGTACATTTACTGTGCGATTTTGTTTTGACTGCGCGTTGGTTTTTTTGGACTGCGCAAATGTTTTTGCTAAAATGGGGACGGAGAAGCGAAAAATGGGGACGAGATATTGTTCATGTAGTACATTTACTGTGCGATTTTTTATGACTGTGCGATTTGTTTTTTGTACTGCGCGAAATTTTTTGCTAAAATCGGGACGGAGAAGCGAAAAATGAGGATGAGATATTGTTCATGTAGTACATTTACTGTGCGATTTTTGTTGACTGTGCGATTTTTTTTTTTGACTGTGCGACTGTGCGAATTTTTTTTGACCTCAACCCCCCCCCCCCCCCCCCCCCCCCCCCCCCCCCCCCCCCCCTCCCTCCCACTTACATGAAATTCACGAGGTAAGTGACTAGAAAAAAAATTGGGGCAACCTTTTACGAACATTTTAGAAAAAGATAGGGACGATATTGATGTTTGCCCCCCCGGAATGACAATGCTGGCTACGCGCCTGCCCATGGAGTTAAATTCAACACCGGAGTTTTTGCAGTGTACTAGTTGGGTATACATAACAAAACTGAAAAAGAAAGAAAAAATCGTTTAGATCTCTTTGGCGCGTCACATTACGCTTTATCGGATGGAGATAATCAAGGTTTTAAGGTCAAATTTTTACGGAGGTGCTAAAATGGCTCAAAATTGTAGAAGCTGACCTTTGAAGTCCCAAGTAGGCAAATGATGATTATGATATTTATTCCGTTAACATGGTATAGACAGTGTGATAGATAGAGCATGTTATTTACGGTATTAATGAACTTCTACACTATGACGCTACCTATAGCAATAGTATAACAGAATGAATAACAACGATCCGTGATTAAAGCTCCAATCACATAAAGTGCCAATCTTTAACATTAATTGTTATTTAAATTCTATAGAGAGCATTATTCTAGCTTTAATTAGCGTAATGCAATTGATCCTTTTGTATAGCCATGGAAATAGTGTGTCTGTTGGCGGGAGTTTTGAGCAGGTGTATCAATAACATTGTTGTTGAAACATTTAAATGTTATAATGATAGTATCATGATGTGTTTGTCCATGCTCATATCGGTCCAATAAAAAAACTATATCAAATTATGGACCATTTGATAGTATGTTTGGTTTAAGTGATTGTCTTTGATGCATTATATAAGGAGGGGGCAGTCTTGGTCACTCATCATATGGTTAATTTGATTGTGTGTTTTGTTAATTTATAATTTGCGAGCAATTTAATTACCCGCATAAGAATATTGAATGTTATATTTAATTTGTCAAAACAGGTCCGACAATAATATCGGTTTTGTGTTACTTCAAGGACTATCATAGGCGTGCGCAGGATTTGTTTTTACCCGGGGGGCTTAAAATAAATATCATTGGTTCGCACCGTTATCCGCGGTAACGCGGACGGGGGAGTCTGAGGGGGTGGGGGGGTTGGGTTGCCCCCCCCCCCCCCTTGGAATTGAATTTGACATTTCATTACTCATTGTCAATATCCAAACGGTTACCTTCTGACAGAACTGAAAAATGCACTGGCATGGAAGTATTGTGACGTGGTTTTAGGGAAAATACTCGCATGGCGGAGAGGGGATCAAAACACACAGAATGAATATAACGGATATAGCTTCCAAGTTATTTATATATACATTTTATTAATTCAACATAAATAGTTCACTTACTCATATTATAAACGAACACAGCACCCAGCATCTAGACTATCCTAAAGAAATGACATGACACGCATCAATCGTGAGCTTCTGTAATTCAGAGCTCACTAGTCCTGTTGTGTGAATTGAAAACTATATGGCCTAAACTTATCATGAGGTGTTGTCTGCGTGGCACGACGACTTGAATTGGTCAGAGATATTGGCGCGTAGACTGAATGGGATTCAGAATACGGAAGTACGGTGTTGCCATTTCAAGTCAATCATGGCCTGAATTCTAGATATGAAAATATATAATAATATCAATATAAATTTAGCGTCACAACAGAAGGAAGACGATGATTTCCACTCGATAGAATGATGTTGTATGGGCGGCCATGTGGGTTAATAAATTGAATAAAGTCTTGCACTTGTAACAAGATGAATAAATTATGGTAATTTGTTTTGTAATGAATATTAATTAGTAATATGAATATTCATGATTAATTTGGGATCATCGACCTGGACCATTTTCACTTCAACCTGGATCATTTCGGTTAAAACTGAGCTCGGGAAACTGAGATGAACCAAGATGATCCAGAATTATTAATCATGAAAATTCATATTGCTAATTAATATTCATGGCCAGTTATCCTGATTTTTAGACTATATTCAATATATTAACCCAAATGGCCGCCCGTACAACGACATTCCATCGAGTGGAAATCATCGTCTTCCGGCATGGAACCGCTTGCGGTATCACTTTACACCATACCGTCATTGTTTGTGTCCTATGGACTTGATGAAAGTTTATACATTCCTTCAATTCCGGTGTCATCATAAAGTGGCGCTGTTTAGCTACTACGTACAACTACGTACGTAGTATTTTTGTAAAGAACTTTCCAATCCCAAAATTAAAAGAATCCCTGGAACAACCCCCTCTGACCTAAAGAGGCCCTCTTTAGCTTACTTTGCCGTGCCATGGCCAGCAGATAGGGGGGGGGGGGCGTACCGCGCCATTTTGTCCCGAAGCAATGGTCATGACGTCATATTTTGGTCGATTTTCTGAACTTTTGTATTGGATTTACGTGCAAAATATATGCCCTTGGCATCATACTTTCCCAGGTGTGCGGGTCCACTTTAAATTTCAGATGTTATAAAATGGATGGATTTCTAACCAAGTTGATAAAGAAACACGATCCGCACACCTCAGAATTGCAAAAAATTCTTAAAACAAGTCCACTTTTTGTGCCTTTGAACAGAGTGTTTGCCGGGAATGTAGAATTACACAGTGCATTAACCCATGACCGGTGCATGTTCGCTGTGTATAACAGACAGTAACATGAATAATGCAACACGTTTCAGTCGAGCAATGAAGGGTATGGTGTATAAGTTCCAAGTATTCAAATGAGGAATATGAGATTTATTCCGTTGTTGAGTACTGGATAGATGTGTGGTAGAGCATGACATTGTATTCAATGAGACATTTGCATACTTGGTACTTCTACACCACACCGCTACCAATGATTGTGGACTGTATAAACGATGCCATTTCTTGTGTTCGAAAATGTCAACGTTTTTTACCGTTCTTTCAAAAATAAGGAGTATAATCACATTACAAACACATTTTGTGCGAGAGAAACACACAAATTTGGCAAAAATGGCACAATAAAAATCCATTCATTATAAATAAATGGATATGGTTAAATAATAAAACTATCACAATTCGTCGCTGTTCTGACATACCGGCACATCACTTTACTTAATTCTGTTGTGATGGGCCGGTATGTCAGAACAGCGACGAATTAATGTATACTCGTCGATCTCTGTGGCGTGCATACGTGGCCATGTCGTTGGCAATCGGCAATCACGGGTTCGATTCCCTGATATTCCTTGATATCCTTTTATTTTTCTATCTTTTAAACTTGATGGTGAATTAATGTAACATCATTGTTATTGTTAGTTCAATTTTTATAAATTATAAAGGCCGCACATGCGTTTATAGTTTTCTTTTTTATTAATTTATCTATCATTTAACTCTTGATTTAACTTTGTATCTAAACAATTTAAATGCGTAAACAATTATATTATTGCTCGATAAATAAGTGATTTAACTTGAGTTCAGTTTGATAATGATAGCAAAACTTGTTGTAAAACCATTTTACCAGTGTGCCCAACAATTTCTCCTTTGCACACTTTGTTTATACATTCAGAGATGTCACTTTAAGCTTGGGCAATGTCTTGCTAGACTTCCCGTAACTCATGCGCGCATGCTCAAACCAATTAAAATGCGTAGTATAATCGGTTTCAGCAAATGTGTTACCTCTCGCATATTGGCGGAGTGCAAGGTGGATTTGATGGGGATGTACTGGTTGTAAATTGTTATTTGCCATGTTAATACCCAGTTTAATCTTCTTAAATATTATTTGAAATAGGGTTCGCTACTCCCTACCATTCGTGTCATTAGTTATGAATATCCCTAATATGAAATACTGAATAACGAGCCTCGTGGCCTAAACGGGTTATTCCTAGGGAGGGGATTCCTATTTGGAGCAGGGGCGTCTCGTTCAGATAGTAAAACGGGCAAATAAAAATTGTTTCAAATTGTTTTTAGCCGTTGGGAAGTAGTTTAAAATGTTACCTTTTGTCCATGATTATTTATAATAGTATAGCAGAGACAGGCCTACTCATGATCAGAAACATCCAAACCCGGGTGAGGGGCTAGTGTCAAATCAAATTACGGATCATTTTAACCGTGTCGAAACCCCGGTGCACTGACAGCCAAAAAGGAGCCATCTGACTTACTTTATCCATTGACTCTACCTTAGGAGTCACCTAAAACATGCATTGACTCCCCTAAAGAGTCACTCTGACCCCTTAGGTCTCCTTAACACTTTCCACGCGGCAGGCAGCTGCAGACGACATTCCAAAATTTCACAAAATGTTTAAAAAATATCAAAATTATGGAATGTCATTACCATATTTGGAATCATCTTGAGAAATGCATTGACATAAGTACAAACATGCCTAGTGTCGGGTCAGTAATCCTTGAGATAGACTTTGAAAATTGTGAAAGGTTTCTGAAAAATCTGTTTTGAGTATGGTAAAATGATAGCCGCGTGGAAAGTGTTAAGTATAGTAAAGGCCCCTTGACTCTACCTTAGGAGTCACTTAAAACATGCATTGACTCTCCAAAGGAGTCATCCTGACTCTCTGGAGCTAATTTGCATATTTTACGTGGTCTTATATTAGCCGAGTAAAATGCGCAAATCGCTCATTAGCATAATTGCAATAGTACAAAAATTAGCACCGGTGCTCGTGTGTACCATTTCAATTATGCTAATGAACTAATTTGCACCTTTTATTTATTTAAACCTATTCATTTATTTGAATTAAGTCGATGCATTAATTTAACACCGTTTAACACCGTTGAATGTATATTGATATATATGCATATTTCTCACTGGTAAGGAAAAGGGAAGTGATTGCTCGCAAAGTAAATGCAAATACATTGAGCAAGACCATAAACATCAAAGAGCCAATAACCCTAAAGCCTGCCCCCTCCCCCAGTTTTCAGTGTCTTATTCCTACCTGGAGTCATGGTGACTATATTTAGCCAGTTGGAGTCATTATTACCCTCGAAAGGGAGTCCAGCCTAGGTGTGACTCCATTGGAGTCATCTGAGGAGTCACAGTGACTCCTAACATAGAGTCATAAATCAGTGACTCCCTAAAGGGGTCACTGCTGCTTGACTCCTTTAGGGAGTCATTTGACTTCAAAGGTGGAGTTGTTTTTGACATGGAGTCATGGAGTCACTTTGACTCCGACTAAGGAGTTACTTGAACTCCTTTTTGGCTGTCAGTTAACTAAAAGAACAGAACAGATCTGTTAATATTTGGTCAGTCAACATTCTTATGAGTCCTTTTATTATTTGTCAATTTAACTATCGATTGAAAATTCCGGAAAATGAATCTGTGGTTCTTTTATTTATTTTAACTAATTTCATATAATCAACTTGGTTTATATTGGAAACTAAAGGGGTCAAAAAAGTAAGCCCCCCCCCCCCCCCTAAAATTAGATTTCTTTTGTTTACATAACTTCAAACACAATTAGACGTTTCAAAAAGTAAAATGGACCAGTATGACGCAAAAAACGTCACTTGTTATTTATAGGGGCGGACATCCCATGAAATGTTAAGAGACGGAGGCGTGTCCCTCGCTTTTCGCACAGCCTATTCAAATGGCATTTAGAAACCTACTAATACTCGCTTCTATTGAGACCGGGATTGAGACTATTAAAGGAGAAGATAAATAAGATGTGCAATAAGATTTGATAGGTCTAGATTGCTAAAAAAGTCACTTTTCATTTGAACATTCGAAAATAGAGATTGCTATTCAAGATGATAACATACGACATGATGGTTTAATTATTGTATTTGAGTGTGGCCATGTACCGAGGGGCCATGCCCATCCTATTCAAATTAATTCGCTATAATATATATAAATGGTTTTACCGAGAAGGGTCCGTTGCCAGATGGAAGAAACAGGAACACAAAACCATATTCGCGAACATCTCCATTTTGAATCAACATTTTTACTTCGAATATTATATTCAAAATATAATGATCATTAATTCTAAATCTCTGACTGAAGGCTTATTAAAACTAGTCAATCTTCTTTTGATCATGTTTTTGATGTAGTGGACAAGAAATCCTTCGATTTGAAGTACTAAGTATTTATAAGCGCGCTTCAAGGATAATCGTGATTTAATTCTTTTATTATTTTCAGTAGGCATTAGCATGATACTAGGCCTACTCATACACATACTATTATGTTATTTATTAAAGCCTATCCTATGCGGACGTACTTATAAAACGGACCATTACAATAGAGACTGCCACTTTACATTATCATCATTTGGGCTGTACTGTCCTTGCAAGAGGATTTGAGAGTTTGGTGCCCTTTTTGTTCTTGCGAAATTGGATTGGTGTCCCTGAAAAAGAGCTTTATAAAAATAGGTTGGTTTGAAAGTTGGCGACCCAGTTTCCTATGAGCAATGTTGATTTACTGTGCATTGTGTTCTTTGTTGAGTCATGTTTGAGTAGAGTCTATCACACAACAAACCGGTGCGAAGAATAAGAAAGCTCAAAATGCAACCAATACAAACGCTACTATTTTTCTCATTTATAACTCTTACACTAGCGTATAATTTGTCTAAATCAAAATATGAACATATCGCCGCCGCCAGTGGTGTATCATTACCAACTAGAGAAGAAGAAAAACAAGCGAGGCCTGTGAACCCGTTTAACGGCCGAGCGTTTACAGCTATTTGGAATTTGCCGAGAAATGAATGTGAATCCAAATTCGGTGTGTCTTTGAACCTCGATTCATACGGTATACTGTCGAATTCGGCAGGCACAATTTGGAATGGTGATGTGATAACCATTTTCTACAACGATCATCTGGGCTTGTATCCGTACTTTGAGCGTGATAAGGCAGGAAGTGATGTAAGAAAGGTCAACGCTGGGTTACCACAGGTAGGTATTTGCCTTCTTATTGCAGAACAGTAAAGAGCATGGAAGTATCCAGCTGAGTATCCACTCTGAATATCCACTGTCTTCATGATCTTAGTAAAGTAAACATTCTGTAAGTCCTAGCATGCTTAAGAGTAATGGACTCAAGCATCTACATATTCACCTATTCAGCTAAATATAAAGAAAATATTTCATACACTTTTTGTCTATTAGAAATAGATGCTTACAAATTTGATAATTTGTGAGGTGAAAAAGGGCAAAAATTGGGAAAATAGCCGTGGCCAACATTTTTAAAAAATCCTCCATTTTTACAGTCCATTACTCTTAAGAGCTTGGAAGTAGGCCTATCCACTCCCGTATCCATTGTCTTAGATAGGGATGTTCATATCATTGACTATAGAGGGCGACATTTTTTTGGACAAAAGTTGACCAAAATATGTAGAAAACTCCATGTTTACCTCTTTTAAATCCAGCGATTTAGTATGAAGTGGGCGGGGATGTATTCACTGATGTCTAAATAACCCTACACAAGCAACTGGACATCATGAAAGTAAACCCTTTTTACCTAAAATGGTTTAAAATGTGCATGACTTGCCCAGTTTTCAGCATATGAGGCAACTACTTTTGGTTATAACTTTTTTATATTATTCAGCCTGCAGACAAGGTTGAACCATCATTTTTTATTGTAAAGTACTTTGTATCCATGTAATCCATTTTCAAAGAGATAACTTTTTATTTTCAAAATTTTATGTACATGCCTATCTTAGGGAAATGAAATCAAACCCACATTCTGCATCCGAGTGATGAATTTGATTCATAATAAAGTTTCCAGAGATTGCAGAGAAAAAATGAAATTTGGAAAAAAATGAATTGTTTCAATAGATATTAGGTACATAGGAACCTTGAAGTGGGAAAATGGTTGAATGATGGCGCCAGATAGACATTTGGTTGAAGCAATTTATATGGCAAGTGTTGCTGATAATTTCGATGTGATCTAAATCGAAATTACCAAATCATGACATTTTACACGGCGGACGGCAAATTCAGGTAAACGGTTTCAGATGGTAGATAGTATATGCCCAAATACTACGTAAAGGTGTTAAAAAAATGATTTCCAGAAAAAATTGAGGGCACACTCCTATATAATTTATCTATCCGTGTTAAATGTTTAATGTTAATTTGGCCCGCATTTGAATCAGGGTTTTTGTGCCTTCGCAGTTAACGAATATTACTCAGCATTACGAGAAAGCCACCGAAGACATGATTGCTGCCATACCAAACCCACAGTATTCAGGTTTGGCCATCATCGACTGGGAGAAATGGTTTCCTCAGTGGGACTTCCAAAGTTCCATCATGAATTTCTATCGAGGTCCTTCCATTGACCTGGTCCGAAGACGTCATCCTGAGTGGGACAATGTCACCGTAGAACTCGTTGCTAAGCTGGAGTACGAGCAGGCTGCTAAGAGTCTGATGGAAGGAACATTACTGTTGGGACAGAGGTAAGGAGGTGTTTTTGGTGTGTTCATATAGGAATTTATATATCGTATTGTTAAAATCCCTTACTTTTATCCAGGTTGCAATTCTCAGTGACATTTTCACCGGTATATTTACAATGTATTCCCCACAGTAGGTTGAGGGGGAATGTAAATATCTGTGACTATCCTTGCTATTGAAACAGACTTTTTTATGTCTTTGTAGCAATTCTCAGTGAAATTTTCTCACCAATATATGAAGAGCTTTGTTGCAAAAGGGCCACTAGACCACTCCAACATGTTACTCATTTACTGTTTCTATATGACTTGGATTAGTGCATCCATGCATGCCAATTGAGGCACCAACAATACAAGCCACATTCCACTCTAAATGAATAGCCATCCATTCAATAATGCAAAATGAGTAACAGGTAGAAATGGATGTAGGCTCTTTTGCAACACAGCTGTTCATATACATATAACTTTTCACTTACAGGCAAAATGTGGGTTGGCCGCGACTATTCTTACTGTTGAACAGACATTTCTATGTCTCTGTCATGTCTGTGACAATTCTTAGTGATATTTTCACAGATATGCCTGAGAGGTCGTTATGCTATCCATTCACCAGCTACTTAATCCTACTGTTACCACTGTATCGCAGTGAAATGTCACCGCTATATATATATAACTTTATCATTCACACCAGGTTGAGACCCAACGGAATCTGGGGTTACTACCACTATCCGTACTGTTACGACCGCCACAATGGTGACAGAGGCTGTAAAGATGTAGTGAAGACACTCAACGACGATCTGCCGTGGCTCTTCAGACGAACATCCGCGTTTTATCCGTCAATTTATCTCAGAGTAGACGACGCGAATGCCACTCGCTTTGTCCAGGAAAGACTTGGGGAAGCGAGGAGGATACGAGAGGCTTACGGTGATACCGAACAGCAGCTGATGTTCAGCTACATGAGATTTAACTACAGCCATACAAATCTTCGCTACACCCTGGTTAGTGGGTTGTTTTATATATTTTACTATAGGCTCATCAAAATGGCTTCTACTTCATGCTACATTTCTTAGACTATTGAAATGTAGACATCTCTTAAACTTGTAATGTGCAGAGTAGCAGTGGTGTCCAAAGGGGGAGGCCGGGGGCAGCCCCTATCAACCTCACCCCACCCTGCTATCATTCGCTCGCCTGAAAAACACCCATTCAATTACATTTAAGGCATTTTACTCCTGTTCGCCCCCCCCCCCCCTTCCCCACCCCTCCCATATGGAAAACCTAGCTTTCCCCACTTGACAATAGCAAACCAACATTTAGGTGATTGTAACTCACAAAATAATATTATGAATTTTTAACTCTCATATTGATTTCTTTTCAGAATGATTTTAATGCCACCATTCTACAGTCTGCCGAAACTGGTCTGGATGGAGTTGTCGTTTGGGGTGACCACAACGACACCGAACATATACACTCATGTCAACAGCTACAAACGTTCATTGCCGACGTTCTTGGACCAGTGGTCCAACAAATATCTGAAGCGGCTGCAAACTGCAGCCAAAGTCTATGTTCGGGCCACGGTAAATGCACAGGAAAGATCTTACAATGTAAAACGAGACAGCGTAATATGCCTGAGAAGTCGCGATCCCGACATAGAAGCCAAAATGAATTTGCTCGTCGTATTAGTGATCTGCAAACAGAGCTCAGCATTTTGAAAGGCGGGGAAGCACCAAATAGCTATAGTTATTCCAAATTAGAAACAGCGGTTGAAACATGTTCTTGTTTGTGTTTTAGCGATTGGTCCGGTGACGCGTGTGACGTACCGAACGTAAAATAAGGCCCAACATTTGTGGGTGTCCATACGTGCGCATTTAGTGACGGTGTAGTAGGAGACACATGCAGTCCCCTGGAGACATTATAGTCCGCCCTATATACAGTAAAGTATCATCACATCCGATCGGGACCTACAATCTTGGAAAAAAGTCCTTGGAACGCAAACGCTGAGCTGAGCACACGTGCTGGGTATTGCGTGCATGTATTGATACTTAGTGTCTTCTGTTATAAATGGAAATTGTTCAAATGAGATTTTTCCTTCCCCACTCCCCATCGATCAATTGTTGGGACACTCTCTGGCAAGCTGCAGGAGCCACTGGCCTTGGTCAACATTGTACGGTGGAGTGGGGTGACACTTTTCCGTTAATCACACGCAAGTGTTCCAAGACTTTTTCCAGGATTGTAGCTTCATGTTTAGACCAGGTCTAAAGTTAGACCCAGTCTAGGTTGTTTTGAGCATACCGACCTTATTATGTTATTAGGGGTTAGAATCATCCAATATCGTGTCCGGTATCGTCTGGCTTCCGTCCATCCAATTGAATTTCCTATCGTTAGCGCGGCAGGAGTACTCTGAGAATGCGGTATTGTTATGTTAATGAACGGGTCAGCGGGAAGTATGAAGGAAGGTGAACAGGGCGTGACGTTTCGCTGACGGTACGGGACGGTCATGCTAGGGCACGGGACGGTCATGCTTTATCGGTACTAGCGGGAAACCCGTCCTTCGGACGGACGGGCTCTCCCGCTAGGGAGTAGGGCCTACCAGATAGAACACCTACAAAATGAAACAACACATAAGTGTTGGCAAATTTATGACGAAACACATAGGAATAGAACAATATTTAAAACATTTTTGTTTTAATTCAAGAGTTTTCAAATTTCAATTAAAAGACCCCCGCCCGCCCACGCCCGTGGCATATTTCAACTCCAAGGCCTAAACCTTAACCATCTCCCGTAGCCCACCAGTCACTGCCCCGCCCCGCCCGTGGCAAATCCGTTACGCAATTTAGCATCACATTTCTTCATTAACCCCCTGCCTCCCAAACCACATTACATCATTACACCCCCCCCCCCATTCGTCACCGCCCCCGCCCCGCCCATGGCATATCTCAACCCAAGGCCTAAAGTTCCCCGCCCGCGGCTTATCTCAACGCCAAGGCCTAACCTTAAACATCTCCCGTAGCGCGGCGTATTTCTCCAATATTTGTCCGCCAGCGTGTCGCATACAGTATCAAATCCCACATCTGACACCATGTTACGTAATTATATTCACCATATCATGTTTTGTTTTATCAGAAACCACATTATTTCGTTACCTTATGACCCGCTGCCGCCCCCCCCCCCCCCGCCCCGTTCCCGTCTCGTGTCCCCCGCCCCGTGGCTTATCTCAAAAAGGCCTAAACCATAACCAACCCCGTGTGGCGCAGCGTATTTCTCCAATATTTACGCGCCCGCGTGTGTAGGGGTGCGTGGGTGTAGTGCGTGTGCGCGATTTTTTGCATGGCGCACTGCGACGCGTTATGTACTACGCGCCGTCTGTATGGTTACAGTGTACGCAGAGAAAAACAAACATGGCCCGTAGAAAGCCGGGCTGAAAAGGCCCTAAATTTGACTCCTTTTTGCTCATATCTCGGTCAATTCTGTACGGTTTTCGGCCATTTATAGCTTATAACCCGTGTCAGGTCATCATCTAGTATCAGTGAAATATTCACGGCTTTAAAATGCAAAATGAGATAAGCCTTTTCAGGATACACACATACACATACATACATCATACGGTGAATTATAGTAAGACTAGCGGGACGCCCGTTCTTCGAACGGGCTCCCGCTAATAAGTAGCGCCTACCAGACAGAACCCCGGTGAAATAACACATAAATTGGTAAGAATACATTTTGAGTTAAAATATAATGCATAGGCCTATTTCCTTACCTGAAATTGAATGTGTCCCGTCATTACTCCATATCACATACATATGAGAAAATATAATGCAGACCTCATAATAGTATTCTGACCAGAAAATGAAAGCTTCCCGTGCCACACTATTTCTTTCCACCTCGTGACCCTCCTTGTTAGTGTTACGCAATTTAGTATCACATTTCTTCATTAACCCCGTGCTTATCTAAAACCTTCAAGGCCTAAATTAACCAACTCCCGTAGCGTTCTTCATTAACCCCCTGCCTCCCAAACCTCATTACTTCGTGGCCTCAACTCGCCCCCGCCCGCCCTCCCCCTTCCGCCGTCCCCGCCCCTTCCGCCGTTCCCGCCCGCCCCGTGCTTATAAACCTTCAAGGCCTAAATTAACCAAGTCCCGTAGCGCAGCGTATTTCTCCAATATTTGCCCGCCCGCGTGTGTAGGGATGCGTAAGTGCGTGTAAGCGTTTATTTTGCATGGCGCAATACGACGCGTTATGTGTTACGCGCCACTGCATGGTTGCAGTACGCACAAAAATAAACAAACATGGGCCGTAGAAACAGTCTGAAAGGCCCTGTATTTTACTCTTTTGCTCATATCTCGGTCAATTCTGTACGGTTTTCAGCCATTTATAGCTTATAACACTCACATTACACAGTCAGCACGCAGGTATCGCTTTCAATGAGTGACCTTGCCGATTTCTAACCCACGCAAAGATCGATTTCAGGATGTCAACCTTGCGCTAAAACCTTACGAGAAGTTTGTTTTCCCTGAATTAATTGAGGTAGGGTTAGCTGGCAGCCATGATGGCGAAGTAGATGGATTGTTCATCATAATTTTCTCTATAATATGATGCCGAATCTGACATATTTGGTCCACAAACAGTGATTTTATTGCTAATTTTAGAATTTAACAACTTTCGTGACTTTGCTTCTTGTAACCATTCACTTGACTGGACTAAAATTCGTACGATATTTTAAGAGCAATTTCCGTACTAACGGAAGTTTAAGCTTTAATTTCATATCAAAAACATTGATGCCCGACTTCTTTTTTGATAAGAAAAACCGAGTCTGATTTCCACCGATTTTCGGTCAGATAACGAAACTTACGATCCCCGTTAGGCCTCGCCAACTTGATTTTTAGTTTCCCGTAACCCGCCCGCGCTTCATTTTCAAGCCCGCGTTTGAATTAATCATTACAATAAGTTGAGGACATCCTGCACGTATACGAGCATACACGCACATCATCACACTAACGTGGTATAGGGGCTTAGTACGTATGCCAGCGTTTGTGAACTCACAACTCATTCACGTTATACCTTTGGTGTAATCAACCTATATATATATTTACAAAGCCTAACATCTCTTCTTTCCAATCATACATACTTTTATCATAAATACTAACTTTGCACTACCGTTAATTTACATATCTTTGGCAGTTCTTTTCATACCACGGACTCAAAAATCGGTTGATTTCCCATTCATAACACCCGCTTCGATCAACTTCCGACAACCGAGAATTCCCCGTGCTAGATCAAAGTGTATCTCCGCGGCAGTCCCCCATTCATAAAATCAACCTAATTTTATTTGTTACATCGATCATAAGGCACATTATCATCTAAAAGTCATCGACCAAATGTTTCCTTGACCCTTAGTCATTTCAATTATTCATGATGTTTCCTACATGATCGAAAGCAGTTTGGTCGAAAACCATGAACGCCTGGCTTGAATGCCGATGTCCTATGCAAGTTAATTGAGGTCATGCACGAGTGTACAGGTCAGCGCGTGATTTCTGTGTGGCCCTTTCACGGTACGCTAACTTTGAATGGTCGGTCTGTATTGATATGCTAATGACGCATGGTAGTGGCAATACGTCACACCTAATTTATAAATGTCCGAGCTGTGCACAAAGTTGTTGTAATGTTATTGAAATTTTGGAGAAAAAAATACAGTTTTTGCAATGAAAACGTCCGAATTCATGCATTTTGTGTGATGAAATGGTGAAAAATGATTTTGACGAGAAAAAAATATCATGAAATTGTGTAGAGCAGAAGGATCGATTTCGAACCCCGGACCTCTCGTTCTCCAAGCGAGCACTCTACCACTGATCTATCAAGCGAAACAAGTTATATCCGTGAGATTTAAACACTTCATCAACAACCCAACGACGGTACGAAATGAATTTAGCTCGAGACAAGATTCGAGGAGCTATATTATAATCATTCACTTGACCAGACTAACTAATTTTATAATACTTTAAGCATGTTTCTAGTTACAAAAGACTATGAATATTATGATACCATGGATAAAGGTTGGTGCCTAATTCTTCAAAAGGGAATCATTTACCGTGGATTTGGTTTTAGTTTCGGAAAGTTTTTCTAGAATTCGGGTGTGTGTGATAACAATAATTTGCACCGAAAATACAACATGTCATGAAGTTCACAGATAATTTTAGATATATTATTTGCATCACATGCCTTTTTATTTTACGATTTCATGGCAAATATGTTTGAAATGTTTGACTATAATCATGAAAAGAGCTCATTTACATCGTGCTATCACGAGGTCAACTGTGACTACTACGAAAGCCGCATCGCTACGGGTGAGTACTTCCGGGTCGCTGTGCTGGGTTAGAAAAGGAACGACTTTTCGCGTGGCTGCATACTGACTGCATTATAATCATCTTTTATCAGTGCAACGTTCACGACGTTTAGACGTAAAATGAGGGAGCCTTTTATGGATACATACACACATACAACATAAGACAAATTATAGTATGACTAGCGGGACGCCCGCTAGGGAGTACAGTGCAACTTACCATAAATGCCCGTTTCACCAAATTCACTTAAATGACAATAACAACACCAATTTTCCTCCAATAAAGTCAAGTTTGGTTACACATATTAAAGAAGTCTTAACATAAATATTTATTAGAGCGATTTTATAAAATAACATCATTTGCGTATTATTTGCATATTTAATTAGCATCAAGTCCAAAACACATTTGACTTTTTATCTAGAGATGTGTGTACGCTGGTAGATTGGAAATCAGATATGTTGTGCATATACCTAATTCTGATATTTTTGTATGAGCAAAATAAAAAAATCGTTGTATTTTTTTCTTTATTTGATTAATTTGCATATCTAAGAACCAATATTTAAGACTTAATTTAAAGATAACCATAACTTTAAAATTGGCGTGTGACCTATCAAATTAGAGATAAAGACCTAAACAACAAAATGGTATGAGCACTTTTTATGATTTTGTTTTCAGTTTTTTATTATAAGTATTTAAGCAGTGTGTATACATTTTGTGCACACCTCTAGCTTTAGTGTATGCAAACAAATGATTCACCAGTCAGGGAACATGCATTTGAATTTACCGCGTTAGCAGTACATCAACATCAAATAATGTGCAGTGAAGCATGGTTATACACAGGAGGGCTGTGTGTGGATTTCTATACCATTCCCCTATACTATGCTTGTTTACATCCAATATAGGTCTATATGCATTACACAATAAAATAAAGGGCAGTTATGGTAAGTTGCACTGTAGGGCCTACCAGATAGAACACCTACAAATGAAACAACACATTAAGTGTTGGTAAATGTATAGTGAAACACATAGGAATAGAACAATATTTAAAACATTGTTGTTTTAATTCAAAACGGTTTTCAATTTCAATTAAAAGACCCCCGCCCGCCCACGCCCGTGGCATACTTTAACCCCAGGGCCTAAACCTTAACCATCTCCCGTACCCCAACTGTCACCATCACGCCCCGCCCCGTGGCATATCCGTCACGCAATTTAGCATCACATTTCTTCATTAACCCCCAGCCTCCCAATACATCTTTACACACAACCCCCATTCGTCACCGCCCCGCCCCGTGCCATATCTCAACCCCAAAGCCCTAAAGTTCCACGCCCCACGGCTTATCTCAACACCAAGGCCTCACCTTAACCATCTCCCGTAGCGCGGCGTATTTCTCCAATATTTGTCCGCCCGCATCAAATCCCACATCTGACACCATGTTACGTAATTTAGATTCACCATTATCATGTTTTGTTCTACCAGAAACCACATTATTTCGTTACCTTATGACCCGCCGCCGTTCCCGCCCCCGCCCGCCCTGCCGTCCCCACCCAGTCCCCATCTCCGCCCCCGCCCCGTGGCTTATCTCAATCCCAAGGCCTTCTTCATGCTATCAACACCCAAATGCTGAGCTACTTCGGCCATATCTCACGTCGCAAGGGTAACAACATAGAGAAGATGATCATGCAAGGCATGATTGAAGGGAAGCGCAAGAGAGGCAGACCTCGTTCCCGGTGGATTGACCAAATAAAATTGATTACTGGACACCCTCTCCGTGATTGTTACTCCTTTGCTGAAAATCGTTATTTGTGGCGTAGTATCTATCTGTAAGGTCACGAGCTGTCAGTCATGATAGGACCGAACCAACCAACCAACCAGGTCTAGATTGCTGAAAAAGTCACTTTTCATTTGAACAATCGAAAATAGAGATTGCTATTCAAGATGATAACATACGACATGATGGTTTAATTATTGTATTTGAGTGTGGCCATGTACCGAGGGGCCATGCCCATCCTATTCAAATTAATTCGCTATAATATATATAAATGGTTTTACCGAGAAGGGTCCGTTGCCAGATGGAAGAAACAGGAACACAAAACCATATTCGCGAACATCTCCATTTTGAATCAACATTTTTACTTCGAATATTATATTCAAAATATAATGATCATTAATTATAAATCTCTGACTGAAGGCTTATTAAAACTAGTCAATCTTCTTTTGATCATGTTTTGATGTAGTGGACAAGAAATCCTTCGATTTGAAGTACTAAGTATTTATAAGCGAGCTTCAAGGATAATCGTGATTTTATTATTTTATTATTTTCAGTAGGTGCTTATATTCCTACACAAATCGGCAATATTAGCATGATACTAGGCCTATCACATAGACTCATACACATACTATTATGTTAATTTTCAAAGCCTATCCTATGCGGACGTACTAGTATAAAACGGACCATTAAATATTATTACGGAAACAGACATGCCACGTATTAGTGAATGCACAATTCTGATTTAATAAATTCGTTATTACAATAGAGACTGCCACTTTTCTCTATACATTATCATCTTATCATCATTTGGGCTGTTTTTGCAAGAGCTTTATAAAAATAGGTTGGTTTGAAAATTGGCGACCCAGTTTCCTATGAGCAATGTTGATATACTGTGCATTGTGTTCTTTGTTGAGTTATGTTTGAGTAGAGTCTATCACAAAACAAACCGGTGCGAAGAATAAGAAAGCTCAAAATGCAACCAATACAAACGCTACTATTTTTCTCATTTATTACACTAGCGAATAATTTGTCTAAATCAAAATATGAACATATCGCCAACTAGAGAAGAAGAAAAACAAGCGAGGCCTGTGAACCCGTTTAACGGCCGAGCGTTTACAGCTATTTGGAATTTGCCGAGAAATGAATGTGAATCCAAATTCGGTGTGTCTTTGAACCTCGATACATACGGTATACTGTCGAATTCGGCAGGCACAATTTGGAATGGTGATGTGATAACCATTTTCTACAACGATGATCTGGGCTTGTATCCGTACTATGAGAGTGATGGTGATAAGGCAGGAAGTGATGTAAGAAAGGTCAACGCTGGGTTACCACAGGTAGGTATTTGCCGTATTTTTTGACGAGTTTCAACATGTTCAATGCAGAAAAGTAAAGAGCATGGACGTATCCAGCGGAGTATCCACTCTGAATATCCACTGTCTTCATGGTTTTAGTGAAAGTAAACATTATGTAAGTCCTAGCATTAAGAGCTTGGAAGTATCCACTCCCGTATCCATTGTCTAGGTAGGGATGTTCATATCATTGACTATAGAGGGCGACATTTTTTGGGGGAAAAGTTGACCAAAATATGTAGAAAACTCCATGTTTACCTCTTTTAAATCCAGCGATTTAGTACGAAGTGGGCGGGGATGTATTCACTGATGTCTAAATAACCCTACACAAGCAACTGGACATCATGAAAGTAAACCCTTTTTACCTAAAATGGTTTAAAATGTGCATGACTTGCCCAGTTTTCAGCATATGAGGCAACTACTTTTGGTTATAACTTTTTTATATTATTCAGCCTGCAGACAAGGTTGAACCATCATTTTTTTTTATTGTAAAGTACTTTGTATCCATGTAATCCATTTTCAAAGAGATAATTTTATTTTCAAAAATTTATGTACATGCCTATCTTAGGGAAATGAAATCAAACCCACATTCTGCATCCGAGTGATGAATTTGATTCATAATAAAGTTTCCAGAGATTGCCGAGAAAAAATGAAATTTGGAAAAAAATGAATTGTTTCAATAGATATTAGGTACATAGGAACCTTGAAGTGGGAAAATGGTTGAATGATGGCGCCAGATAGACATTTGGTTGAAGCAATTTATATGGCTAGTGTTGCTGATCATTTCGATGTGATCTAAATCGAAATTACCAAATCATGACATTTTCCACGACGGACGGCAAATTCAGGTAAACGGTTTCAGATGGTAGATAGTATATGCCCAAATACTACGTATAGGTGTTAAAAAAATGGTTTCCAGAAAAAATTGAGGGCACACTCCTATATAATGTATCTATCCGTGTTAAATGTTAAATGTGCCCGCATTTAAATCAGGGTTTTGTGCCTTCGCAGTTAACGAATATTACTCAGCATTACGAGAAAGCCACCGAAGACATGATTGCTGCCATACCAAACCCACAGTATTCAGGTTTGGCCATCATCGACTGGGAGAAATGGTTTCCTCAGTGGGACTTCCAAAGTTCCATGATGCATTTCTATCGAGGTCCTTCCATTGACCTGGTTCGAAGACGTCATCCTGAGTGGGACAATGTTACTGTAGAAATCGTTGCTAAGCTGGAGTACGAGCAGGCTGCTAAGAGTCTGATGGAAGGAACATTGCAGTTGGGACAGAGGTAAGGATGTGTTTTTGTGTGTTCATATAGGAATTTATATATCGTATTGTTAAAATCCCTTACTTTTATCCAGGTTGCAATTCTCAGTGACATTTTCACCGGTATATTTACAATGTATTCCCCACAGTAGGTTGAGGGGGAATGTAAATATCTGTGACTATCCTTGCTATTGAAACAGACTTTTTTATGTCTTTGTAGCAATTCTCAGTGAAATTTTCTCACCAATATATGAAGAGCTTTGTTGCAAAAGGGCCACTAGACCACTCCAACATGTTACTCATTTACTGTTTCTATATGACTTGGATTAGTGCATCCATGCATGCCAATTGAGGCACCAACAATACAAGCCACATTCCACTCTAAATGAATAGCCATCCATTCAATAATGCAAAATGAGTAACAGGTAGAAATGGATGTAGGCTCTTTTGCAACACAGCTGTTCATATACATATAACTTTTCCCTTACAGGCAAAATGTGGGTTGGCCGCGACTATTCTTACTGTTGAACAGACATTTCTATGTCTCTGTCATGTCTGTGACAATTCTTAGTGATATTTTCACAGATATGCCTGAGAGGTCGTTATGCTATCCATTCATCAGCTACTTAATCCTACTGTTACCACTGTATCGCAGTGAAATGTCACCGCTATATATATATATAACTTTATCATTCACACCAGGTTGAGACCCAACGGAATTTGGGGATATTACCCCTATCCGTACTGTTACAACCGTCACGATGGTGACAGAGGCTGTAAAGATGCAGTGAAGACACGCAACGACGATCTGCCGTGGCTCTTCAGACGAACATCCGCGTTTTATCCGTCAATTTACCTCAAAACAGACGACGCGAATACCACTCTCTTCGTCCAGGATAAACTTGGGGAAGCGAGGAGGATACGAGAGGCTTACGGTGATCCCGAACAGCAGCTGATGTTCAGCTACAGCAGATTTAACTACAGCCATACAAATCTTCACTACACCCTGGTTAGTGGGTTGTTTCATATATTTTACTATAGGCTCATCAAAATTGCCTCTACTTCATGCCACATTTCTTAAACTATTGAAATGTACACATCTCTTAAACTTGTAATGTGCAGAGTAGCAGTGGCGTCCAACGGGGAGGCCGGAGGCAGGCCCCTATCAACCTCACCCACCCCTGCTATCATTCGCTCGCCTGAAAAGCACCCATTCAATTAAATTGAAGGTATTTTACTCCTGTTCGCCCCCCCCCCCCCCCCCCCCCCCCCCCCCCTCCCCACCCCCTCCCATATGGAAAACCTAGGTACGCCACTTGACAATAGCAAACCAACCTTTAGGTGATTGTAACTCACAAAATAATATTGTGAATGTTTTAACTCACATATTGATTTCTTTTCAGAATGATTTGAATGCCACCATTCTACAGTCTGCCGAAACTGGTCTGGACGGAATTGTCTTTTGGGGTGACCACAACGACACCGAAAATATACAATCATGTTAACAGCTACAAACGTACATTGCCGACACTCTCGGACCAGTGGTCAAGCAAACATCTGAAGCGGCTGCAAACTGCAGCCAAAGTCTATGTTCGGGCCACGGTAGATGCAGAGGAAAGATCTTACAATGTAAAATGAGACAGCGTACTATGCCTGTGAAGTCGAGATCCCGACATAGAAGCCAAAATGTATTGGCTCGTCGCAGTGATTTGAAAACAGAGCTCAGCACTTTTAAAGGCGGGGAAGCACCAAATAGCTATAGTTATTCCAAATTAGAAACAGCGGTTGAAACATGTTCTTGTTTGTGTTTTAGCGATTGGTCCGGTGACGCGTGTGACGTACCGAACGTTAAATAAGGCCCAACATTTGTGGGTGTCCATAGGTGCGCATTTAGTGACGGTATAGTAGGAGACACATGCAGTCCCCTGGAGACATTATAGTCCGCCCTATATACAGTAAAGTATCATCACATCCGATCGGGACCTAGTCTGGTTTTGACTCTATTCCTAATCAAGTGAACCGCGTCATCCGAAAACCGCTCTAGTTTACTTCTGTTCTCGAATGTATATCCAAATAGTAGTATCAATACGATAGTGATGAATGGGAGATGCAATTGAGTTGGAGAAATGTTCCAAATTAAATCCAAGTTCGTTCAATTCCTGAAACAGTTTTACTTCTTGCACAGGTTTTTGGTATTTTTGAGAAATTGTTGGTACCTTGTTTAGCAAGACTTCATCTCCAAGGAATTCCCACTGAGGTTTCAGGGGCCGATTGGTCTCATAATTTGTTTCTTTTGTTACTTTAATATAGTCTCGTTTTCTTAGTCTGCCGAATTTCGGTTCTTCAGTGCTTCTATCATTTCATGAATTTGGAAGAATTCAGCTTCATCCATGAGCATTTCCGTGTCTTTAAAATCCACCGAAGACTTAACATAGAAGATCGCATAGAATTAAGAATATGGCGGAATAGCAAGCCATCTCGATCAATGAAGAAGTTGCCATCTTTGTCTTTCGCTGCCGGTTCGAAACGCCCACTGAACATGGCGCCCAACATTGAGTCTGGATACCTTGACAGTGTCGTACGAGTTGTCGTGTAGAGGTTCCCGCCAACGTTTAGAGGGATTATTTCAGCCATGAGGACGACGAATTTCCAATTTTGGGCATCAACGTGATATTGTATCGGCTCCAACAAAATCCTGTAACAACACACCGACCACTTGAACAAAAGCGAAAACATAATATGATTATAAGAAAAGTGACAAACCGTTTATATCATCTTTGATAAGTCATCAAAAATTATCATACAATTTATGAAAAGGAAACTCACCAATACCATATCATAAGTTTTAAAGTGAAGCGCATGAATTGTAGGTAATTTGATAATAATGTCGCAATAATAATTAAATAATAATAGGCATATCTTTCCACGTTTGAGATGCAGCATGCATTAGGATGCGCGTTAAAGCTAAGTCAAAATGGGCTGGAAATCTATTGATCATGAATGATTGTATTTGGGAATATTGTTTTAAAAAAAATCATGTAGCCTTACCTATGGGGCAAAGTGTCAATGCAGTTTCTTCGAGTCTATAGTGAATAGTAGTGATATAAGTTAACGTTACTAAATTAAATTAATTGTGAATAGACTTTATGTATAATAAATGAATACCGGGTGGTACCGGGGACATAGTCCAAACTTCAATCTTTTATTGCAAACACTTAGACTTGAGTTGAGTTGGTTATCCAACTCTATTTGGTTTGGGATTATTCAATTTAGTTGTAGGATATTTAGAATTATCTATGGGTATCCGTGATTGCGTGTTCAACAAACCAATACGAATTGGCAACTTTAGGCAAATCGTTTCCAGCGTCGGCTGGCCGCAAGATGACGCTGGTGGGCACGATTGGCCTGGCCGCCGTACATTTCAAATCCCCGTAGTTTCAATATGTCAAGATGAATTTTGATAATATGATTCCAGAAAATTGACCGCCTGTTGGTGTGGAACTGATTATTTCATCCTAAAATCGCTGGAGTTGGAAAGTCAACTCAGTGAACATGGTGTAGGTATCATTTGTTGATTCCCCCCCCCCCCTGTCTTTTCTTCGTGTCCGGTATCGTCTGCCTCCCATCCACCATCCACTATTCTCACCCGGCCTCGCCACGGCGGCGGCTCTCGGATAAAAGAGTTGTTTTTTCAGACGATGCCGGACATGGGCTCTATCCGGAATTATGGATCACTAGCGGCGTATCACTGCAAAAACTAGGTATTAAAAATAACACCATGGGTGTTATTTTTAACACTCGTCTGGAGTTAATACAGGTCCAATCTCTACGGTGTTAATTTACACTCTTTAGTCACAAGTGCTACCGCAAGCATATAATAGATATAAACACAGACGACGGTGGCTACGAACGGCCGTTAATTTTGAATTTCCGTTGGTTTCAATGTAACAATGGATTTTGATTATATGACCCCATAAAATTCATCATAGGTTAGAAGAAAATTTTTCCAATCCAAAACCGTTCGGGATGGCTTATCATCCCAATTGTAAATGCTATTTTTTGAATTTAAACCGTTGTTAAGCGGTCGTCCCATTCACTTGATCACGTAACCTCGTTCGCATATTTTAACCTGAATACTCGTAATACGCCTATGTCCAGCGTCGTCTGTATAAACATATATCAAATGCAGCGCCCACTAGCGACCAGCTGAACAATAGGAATCGAACCACAGCTAAACATCAATGGTCGCTTGCTCTGATGTCAATTGTCTAAAGCTAACTATTGGGTGTCACTATATTAGAAAATTGACATATTGTTGTTTAATGGTATGGATGTAATGAATATTATTCAAACCTCTATTATAAATGAGATGAGAGCCAAATGCCATTCCAGCCAAATGCCATTCCCCTGCAACATAACAGATCGATACAGATTAGTGAAAATTAACGTGTCGCAAAAAAATCACTGTAAGTTAACCTTAAGCAAATATTCAAAATCATTTTCAAAAAATCTTAAAGATCCCAAGCTGGTAACTTCATTTTGTGTTTAAGGTAAACCATCTTTGCAACTAGATATTATTTCAAAGGTGTTTTAAAGATGGCGCACAGATTTACGGAGGTGCGAAAATGGCTCAAAATGGTAACATTTGACCTGGATTATCTCCGTGCGCCAACGAGATCACAACGTAGGGTTGTGACCATTTGCTCCGTACCTTGGTTTCTTGGTGAATTAGTCAACTAACCATTTTAAAAGACTCTATGTCATGTATGTCCCTTTCAAAAGTGACGGGAATTTTTTTTATAGTGCAAATTCCAAAATGGCCACCATACAGAGGCCCGAAAATTCAATTAAACTATTTGCCATACTTCCGATGTTTGGTTAACAAGTTATCGGGTAAAACGTAAAAAGGTCGTTGACCTTTGCATATGGGGTCAAAATTTAAACTCGGACCGATTTTGAAAAACAATATCTCATATTGTTCGTATGATCACAAGGATTACAGAATGATAGTTGTTACCACCCAGAGTGTCTGTTGTACCTTATAAAGGGGTCAAAAGGTCAGGTTCCATATAGGTCAGTATACCTTGACCTTTTGACTCGCGCAAAATATTCCTGGTGCTAAAAAACCCGACGGTTTTTTGTGAGTGTTGCCGGTGTGTTCTTACGATACCAGCAAGCTTAATTGGAATAAGTAGAATGAACAGCAAGTGACCAAGAGTCTTGCCACAATTATTTTTCACTATTTTTTAAAACTATTTTTAAATAAATACTGGTGTTTTACAGAAATATGTTTCGGTGTGTTTTCCTCGGTTTCAGTGTGTTTTTCTGGTCCATGTTTAGCCACTTGGGTAGGCCTATATAATAGTAACAGATCTTTTCAACATGGCACCCTCTGCCGTCATTTTTAACCCCCTAAGGCTAATGCATATCAGGCATTTTACAGTTCTATTTCTGCCAATAAATGGGAATACCAGCCAAGTTGGAGCTTTACTGGTCGTATTACCAAACGATTGATACTGATATTTTGCCGTTTCTGCATGATAGTACGTGCTTTGTTAACAATTTCCAGCTCAATTTTATACTGCCGTAGCAGTGTGGGGCCTTGCGGAAATACACGCGACGCGTTACCACGGTATATGATTATTACGCGGTAGGACGCGCAACGCCCAATATCGCGCAATTCTAGTTAGAGAATAAAGGTATTGTTTTTAGACCGTACCCGTGTTATGGGTGCATACCACTATTACGCGCTAACGTGTGTTTCTATGGGAAAGAAGCTTCGGGAAAACGGCAATATTTTGAGTTACCTTGCGACTTATTTAATGAAATCTTGGAATATTTATTAACACACATAGATCTTACCTGGGTCAAAAACTCAGATGGGGGTGACCGTTTACATTTTTCTATATTTCCCCCTTTATGCGGAGTAGTATTTTTAACACGAAATTAGACCTTGTAGCCCGTTATGACCAATGTGTATCCCTCCGCCAATATTTTCAAATAAAACAGTAGATGTATACTCTTTTCATTCGAATTATCTCAGGTACACTTCAGTGAATAAATATAGACCAAATTCAATAATTTTGAATGACATATCATGTCAATATTCACCATTCTTTCCGTTATTTAGGAACTACATTCGTGATCGCGATCGACGGAAGTTGGGCGTTGGACTGTAATAGTGGTGCGCACCCTTAAAGAGACCCCTTTTCATCCAATTTCAAAAATCATTATTACATATTAAAGAGCAGAAAATTTCAAATTAAATGGTAAATTTGTATTCGATTTGGATACTCCGTTTGGTAAATACAACATGTACAAGAAGCTACATACCCACTTGAAATTCATAAAAACCCTTAATTTTTGTCATATTTTGGGATTCCCAGATATCAATTTTCACTTTTAAAACGAAGGCCCGTGTTTCTTGATCTTATTGAATGTTAAAAGGATGCATGCTTCATCTTTTTGATACACCACTCTTACTATAACATAGCAAAGCATGTTCATTCATTTGGTCATGATATACTTGCAATAACTGTCACCAATATACCGGGGAAAGGAAGTACATGTTTATGTAAATGCACGAAGCCACACATTATTGGTTAATATTCATGATTTTTAATTCAATCGTCGTGTCCTACATGTATATTGAAATTTTAGATATCATAAGTATATTTTCAAAACTATTTGTATCATAAGATTGCCTACATTTGCCTGACCACTCCACAAAGTTGTATTGATCAAAACTCTTCACGAAATATGTCAGTAGGCCTAAGACCTACAGGTCAAAACGATGTCGATATTTTGATTTCTGGTGCGATTTGCCCCGGTATCCCTATCCCCCACCCCCCCCCCCCCACCCCCCCCACCCCCCACGCCCGTGGAATGAGCCTCTGAGTCATTATGCTTTTGTTTTGATGTCAATGGATGTTATATGTTTTGTTTGTAAACTAAATAAAAATACTGAGTTTTCACACACAATCTCGCTCACTGGTATCTTTAAATATGATGGTCCGACAATAACAAATTGCAATTGTCCGAAATAGCAACGGTCAGGCACGCACCCGACTGACTTTGCCCGTTTGGCCCGTATTTTGACAATTTCGCACTTTAATGAATGAAAAAGTCAAATTTAATAGTGTCTAATGTTGCGATTATTACTTCAAATGTATTTTCAAAATACAAAAACTAACATAAAATGCTACACAAACCAAGTTTTGCAACCACAAAGCCCGTAATCGCCTGGTTTTAAAGACTATCTCTGTGCTCCCTTTAAGGGTGCATACCACTATTACGCGCTAACGTGTGTTTCTATGGGAAAGAAGCTTCGGGAAAACGGCAATATTTTGAGTTACCTTGCGACTCATTTAATGAAATCTTGGAATATTTATTAACACACATAGATCTTACCTGGGTCAAAAACTCAGATGGGGGTGACCGTTTACATTTTTCTATATTTCCCCATTTATGCGGAGTAGTATTTTTTAACACGAAATTAGACCTTGTAGCCCGTTGTGACCAATGTGTATCCCTCCGCCAATATTTTCAAATAAAACAGTAGATGTACAGTATACTCTTTTCATTCGAATTATCTCAGGTACACTTCAGTGAATAAATATAGACCAAATTCAATAATTTTGAATGACATATCATGTCAATATTCACCATTCTTTCCGTTATTTAGGAACTACATTCGTGATCGCGATCGACGGAAGCTGGGCGTTGGACTGTAATAGTGGTGTGCACCCTTATATTTAGAGAATAAAGGTATTGTTTTTAGACCGTACCCGTGTTATATTGTCTGACATAAATGCGGACGATAGTATTATTTTAAGTAGGACAACGACGCCGCAGGCGGAGTTGTTCTACGCAAAAAACAATACTATCGAATGCATTTATGTCAGACAATATAACACGGGTACGGTCTAAAAACAATACCTTTATTCTCATTCTTAAACAATCATACTTTAGACATTTATCAAAGAAATAAGTACCTTTTATTGTCCACATTTGAAAACTTTTACCCCTGCTAGGATCGAATAGCCCCACAAACATTCCATCCAATCACATGCGATGAGTAAACCATGCGTAAGCGTCGCAGCGCCGGCATAAACGCAGGAAAAGCGCTAAGACGCACTGCAGAAGTGCGCGTTATGGAGCAAACCACGCATTGTGAAGGTCGGGCGCACTGTTAAAACGTTAACCCCACCTCCCCGTGTTAAGTTGTCTCATCTAGATGTCGCCGATTTCTCTGAGAACCAATGAGATTGCTTAAACTTTCTTAGCTGTTTAAGAATGGCATTTATGAGCTAAATTTGAGACGTTTTGGCTGTTTTTGGAGCCAATTGGTAACCTATTTCACTGAATATACTTTATATTATTTATTAATGTTGCCAGTCCATCCATTTGTTATTTCAATAAATGAGATGTATTCCCAATAATAATCTAGTACGAAAACATGCTTGAAATACGCTAAAACAACGTTGTCGAGATTTTTAAACATTCGATGTGAATATTTAAGCGACAAAATGGCAGGCCTCTACCAACACACCCCACACTTGTGTGTGTTATGCCAAGGGCCATGAAGGTCATCGCGCGAACCAGACTTGCAATTCCCACCAGGGTATGTTACCATAACAATCACAGTCTTTACCAAATCGTTTTCATTTCGTAGTAACAATTAATATTATTTAATTATATCTCCACAATAACAACATGATATGTTCATATTTTCGTTTTAAGATCTCATATACATAGCATGGGTACAAACACCGATAAATACCGATTTAAAACACATGAAAGAACTCATAGACTCCACCGAAAAACCTGATTCTGAATTCAAGTGTCAACGTCGTCATCGACGTTGTCAAAAAAAAACCAGTGAGTGATCATTAGAAATAAAATCCGAGTAAAACGATCACAAGGCTATACAGGTTCAACGTGTGGTGAACTTTCTGTATCATTTAATCAAAATCAATTTTTACATTAAAATCCAATGGGGATTCACAATTTACGGCCATTCATGTCCACCATCGTTTGAGGTTATTGGCCCTCTGGGCACAGCGAAGTAAGCTAAAGTGAGCCCTCTTTAGGTCAGAGGGTTGGACAGGGATTTTATTAATTTTGGGATACGAAAGTCCTTATAGAAAATTACTGACGTACGTAGCTAAACAGCGCCACTTTATGATTACCGGAATCAATTGACTTGCATCAAGTTCATAGGACATAAACAATGACGCTGGCGGGCGGTATGGTGTGTAAAGTAAGTGATACCAAGCTACCAAGCAGGGTACCAGGGGTATGCCTCTCAGCTTGCCGATCGGGTCCACTTTTAAATTAAAGTTTAGTCAGCATAGAATTGATGGCGCTATACTGATAAGGCGTGATTGTAGCAGACGATGGTAGACACGAACGGTCGTTAATTTTGAATTTCCATTACTTTCAATGTAACAATGGATTTTGCCCGGGATTTTGATTATATGACCCCATAAAATTCATCACACGTTGGAACTTAATTATTTCATCCAAAAACCGCTGGAGTTGGATAAGTATCATTTTTTGACAGCAAGCTGTGTGTAGTGTAAATCTACCGCGTGCACAGCGCCACCAATTCTATGCTGACTAACACGCCGCTGATTTTTCATATAGTGTAGTGATGGCAACAGGCAAAATGAAATAAAGTGATTGCTTTTCAATAAAATATGGTCAAAAGTACACACCAAATCGCACCAAATGGGTTCAAAACAGCTTTTCACAGGACTCTCTATAAATGTCAAGGGCATGTTGGTGATCCCTCCTACTTTGCATGTATCGTCTATGGGGAACGCATTGTGTAGGGGAAGGTGGGGTAATGGCGGACGCGGGGTAATCGCGGACAGGGCTGTATCTAAAGGCAGGTGAAAGAAGGTGGTATTTTACCACCCTATGATGTTAGGTGCCTCTCCATTGAAATCACACAAAATTTAAATGGGATGGTTGTACATTCTACATCAAGGAAAACAAATTCTTATTATTTTTTTATGTAATGTATGATGCCTTCTGATAAAAAATAAATGAACTCGGAGTCACAATGATGAGCATAATAATAAGAGAGGATGTGCCCATACGTTATACATTGTAAATGGATTGGGGGTAATCCCGGACATGTACCGTTTCCATGGTAACCAATATGGGCGTGGTCAATTTAATATCATAAATCGGTAATAGTTGTTGACCATATAAATATGTGACATTGTTCTTTGATTTCTGCTACACTTTTAAAAAGGGTATTTTTAAACTCCCATTGAAATGCTAAAGTCCAATAAAAAGAGGGCTGCCATTGAAAAATAACGTCCGGGATTACCCCCAGAGTGTGGGGTAATGCCGGACGACGCCATTTTTTTTTATTGCGTCGTAGCTTCGAATTTAAAAATGATGAGTTGATAAAAACTTGATAAAAGGTAGAACCTTCACAGTGCTTTGTGTTTACATGATTTTTATTGTTATAGTGACGTATTATATGTGTGTTATACCTCTCTGACAAAATGTGTCCGCCATTACCCCACCTTCCCATATCCTCCATTATGCGGTATCATAAACTAAAAACCAGGCCCCGTGGGGAATTGTCCGAACAATTCCCTGTAAACTTCAATTACTGATTCGAATATAAAAACAGACGACATAGAAAACCCTTACGGGGCTTACCCGTAAAAATAGGATTTCTATGGCAGACGATACAAACAGCGCCACCAACAATAGAACATGATACCAGGGATACTATTGACTTTGGGATAGGAAAGTCGTATACTAACGTACGTAGCGAAAACGGACCCTTTTGCAAATTTGAATAAATTATGGTTATCGTCCGGATCGTCCGGAATGTGTCGGTGACTAGTCGGTGACAGGGGCGTAACAGAGGTTGGTTGTCAGGGGGGGCACAGCCAAAAAAAATCCTGGTTAGAATAATTCCGCCTCGGAATTTTTCGTAAAAGGTTGCCCCAAATTTGTTTCCCAGTCAGTCACCTCGTGAATTTCACGTAAGTGTGGGTGTGGGGGGGGGGGGGGGGGGGGGGGGGGGGGGGGGGTGGGGGGGGGGGGGGGGGGGGGGGGGGTAGGGTCAAAAAAATCGCAGGGGTCACAAAATTTCGCACGGTCACAAATTTTCGTACGGTCACAAACATTTCGCACGGTCACAAACATTTCGTACGGTCACAAACATTTCGCACGGTAACAAAATTTCGCAATTTTCTTTCTTTCACTTCTTTTCTTTCTTTCTTTCCCCTTTTTTTCTCCTTTTCCTTTTTCTTTTTCCTCCCTTTTTCCTTTCTCTCTCTCTCTTTTCGTTCCCTTTCCCCTTCTTTCCTCTTTTCCCTTCCCTCCATTTTTCCTGGTGGTGGGTAGGTTTGAATTTCCTGCTGAGCACCTTCAGGGGGGGGGGGGCACTGTGCCCCCCTGCCCCCCCCCCCCCCCCCGGCTGTTACGCCACTGGTCGGTGACCGGCGTTTAACGCGTTTAACAATGTTTAATCAGGTTTAACGGCAGGTTAAACGGCATGTTAGTCAGCATAGGTTTGGGGGCGCTGTAGATTTACACAGACGACGGTGGCCACGTGAAACCTAAATTTTGAATTCGTAGTGAATAACACGTAATCGCGAATTTTAAACTATCATTTTGACAAATACATCATAATTAAAAGGATTTTTATCGTTAACCGGGCGATGACTGTTAAAAATAATTCAAATGGTGCACTCCCGTTGCCAAATTGGGTCGTCTGAGAGACGCGTGGCCAGCGTTGCGTCGTCTGCTACAATCATCACGCCTGATCGGTATAGCGCCCTCAATTCTATGCTGACTAAGTTCGATTTAAAAGTGGACCCTATCGGCAAGCTGAGAGGCAGACCCCTGATGATACAGCAAGCGGTTCTATGACAGTGCATAGTGTGCATAGTTATGTCAGTGAGGTAACCGTTTGCGTGGTAGAATTGAAGTAATCCTCTGTGTGTCATTTTGGTTCATTTTGATGGACGACACTTTAACAGTGGCGTAAGTAGACTTTTTCATTTGGGGGGGGGGGGGCATGAAGGGGGCAGTGACTTAAATGGGGGGCTCCTAATGGGTGGGTCAAGAATTATTTTGACTTTACACCTACTTTTTGACAAGGCAAGGAAGTACAAACTGTGCCCCTGCTAGACGGGGCGTGTACAGTGGCGGATACAGGGGCAGGGGGTTGGGTGGCGGGAGCGCCATCTTCGTCACATTTTTCGTCATCTCCGTCACATTTTCGTTGATTTTCTGTGTGACGGAGATGACCGGGCACCGTGACGGATATGACTTTACATGCAGGTCATCTCCGTCACATGAGTATTTGATACTCATGTGTAAAATAATACAGCATTGAACACGATTATCAGTTGTAATTTATAAATAAATAGTGATCTCATACTAACTTAACTGAAATGTGTATTCTCTAAGAGGGTGTCGATGAAAAATAAAGTGACAGTCAACATTTTTACCAAAAATCGGTAGTTTTGGGGGTTGTAAACTTTTGAGAAGTTTTAAAATGGGTATGTTATACTGAAACACTAAAATAGTTGAATTTATTTGAAGAGAAAGATTGCGTCAAACATGTTTTTAATATGTTACAGATGTTTATCTTTGTGAACAAATATTCAAAGCTAGAAAAAATTGAAATTTAAAACCGAGTTTCTAGAAACTCGAAATGTAACATTTACTGAAGAATGACCCATATAACAAAGTTAGCGTGAGCCAGTTGACCTCGTAACAGTTATATTATATCATTCACTATGCCAGCAAATTCATGGGATGATTATTTAGACTTGATAATCATGAATGTGCCGGCCTAAGATCGTAGGTCTGAGATACAATAATGGCTCCAGTGAGTTATGCACATGAATTTTGAATCTTTGCTCATAGGGGATTGAACTTGGGACTAGTCAGTAGATGTGCTATCTTCAGTGGATAGCAGAATGCTATCTTCAGTAGATAGCATTCTGCTATCTTCAGTAGATAGCAGGATGCTGGATAGCAGTAGATAGCAGGATAGCAGTATATAGCAGGATGCTATCTTCAGTTGATAGCAGAATGCTATTTTCAGTAGATAGCATGATGTTATCTTCAGTAGATAGCAGGATGCTATCTTCAGTAGATAGCAGGATGCTGGATAGCAGTAGATAGCAGGATAGCAGTAGATAGCAGAATGCTATCTTCAGTAGATAGCAGTATGCTATTTTCAGTAGATAGCATGATGTTATCTTCAGTAGATAGCAGGATGCTATTTTCAGTAGATAGCATGATGTTATCTTCAGTAGATAGCATGATGTTATCTTCAGTATATAGCAAGATGCTATCTTCAGTAGATAGCAAGATGCTATCTTCAGTAGCAGGATTGGAAGCAAGTGGAATAATATAGAGTGGCAGTCTTCTCATGGTTACTGGTTCAATCCTGGGCCCATACATCTGTTCTGAATTATGACACTGCCATAGGCTTTGTGTTATGATCAATGTAATCAGTGGTTCATAACAGAGTTAACGTGACTGCTTATCACCTGCAATCATCAAGAATACAAATTCAGTTCAAATAATGATTAATTATTAAAATTTCCTTCCAAGATTTCATGCCACCAATGAACATCATTAATGTATTGCTTCCCTCTCCAAAACAAAGTAATGCAATTTGATTTCGGTACATATTGTAATGTTGGTGATTTTAACCAATCAATAGGCATCAAAGCAAACAATTCCCGATAAATATACTCTATGCGTATACCCGTACCACCAGGCATGAATGCAGTGATCCAAAAAAAAGTATGCTCTTGACACACATTTATGTTCAAAATCAGTTGTTGATCGATAATAATTTGTGGTATTGATTGGTTGATTTTGAATGATTTTTGAATTATATTTTAATAGCACCCACAGTATTCAAAATAATACCAGCAACTACGCTTATTTTCTTTATGTCCCCTTTATATAGCAAGCATCAAAATTCTATGGACATAATTCCAACAATACTTGCGTTTTGCGTATGAATGTGCGTAAACTCGGAAGTGTGTACCGGGCGATTACAAAAATTACTCTGCGTCCTGATTGGTCAATCAAGACACGCATGCATGCATAGTTTTTCGCGCAAATCCAAAAACAAGTGCACGGATTGAAGCGGCTATTTGACCTTGATGTGTGCATTGAACCCATGGGGGGGGGGGGGGGGTAGAGGCATTGTGTCCCTAACACGCATGAAAAACTGCAATTTTCCAACTAATTTGCCTGTCTTCCTTTCTCCTTTCTGTCCTTTTTTCCTTTCCTTCCATTTTTGTCTCCTCTTCTCCCTTTCTTTCCCTTCCTTTGCCTTCCCGATTTTCCTCTGCCGATTTTCCGATTTTCCTTTCAGGGGAGGGGACTGCCCCCCCCCCCCCCTTGCCCCCATCTGGCTATGCTACTGAACTGAGACCAAGTCTAAATGAAGAACAGTCCTCCCAGAAAGTATCTTGTTTATGCTCAGATGAGCTCATTCTGTATTATTGACGGACCCCAAGAGGCAATACATGTTCACATAATTCGGCAACTACAATTTCACTTTTGGACTGTGCTACAATCTTGGAAAAAAGTCCTTGGAACGCGAACGCTGAGCATGCGTGTTGGGTATTGTGTGCCTGTATTGATACTTTTAGTGTCTTCTGCTATAAATTGTTCAAATGAGATTTTTCCTTCCCACTCCCCATCGATCAATGTTGGGACACTCTCTGGCAAGCTGCAGGAGCCACTGGCCTTGGTCAACATTGTACGGTGGAGTGGGGTGACACTTTTCCGTTAATCACACGCAAGTGTTCCAAGACTTTTTTCCAGGATTGTAGCTTCATGTTTACACCAGGTCTAAAGTTAGACCCAGTCTAGGTTGTTTTGAGCATACCGACCTTATTATGTTATTAGGGGTTAGAATCATCCAATATACTGTACCCTAAAGGAAATCCAACAGGCTATTTGATGGAGTGACCCTAACCTTAGATTTATATAAAATAAATGAAATAAAGTGATTGCTTTTCAATAAAATATGGTCAAAAGTACACACCAAATCGCACCAAATGGGTTCAAAAACAGCTTTTCACAGGACTCTCTATAAATGTCAAGGGCATGTTGCGCAGGCCTCGAAATAAGGCGGACCCTCGGGTCAAAAGCCCTAAAAATATAGTGAGGACCCTTGACTCTTCTATCATGGGGGTCCTCAGGACCCACAAAAATAAAATACATGTACAGAAAATTGTGTGCATTTTTTTAAAACAAAAGATGTTGCTGATGACATATCCTATGATGTATTTTAACATTAACAGCAGAGTTTAAAATATGGGGAATCCACATTATGTTATGATATATACATGTTATCCAGACATCTTGAATCCAAAAGTAGCCCCACTCATGTCGAATTTCAAATGTTTGGACCCTTGAAAATAAGTGAGGACCCTTGGAATTTCAGAGGCAAGGGTCCAGAGGACCCTTTGATTTTTATTCTTATTTCGAGGCCTGCATGTTGGTGATCCCTCCTACTTTGCATGTATCGTCTATGGGGAACGCATTGTGTAGGGGAAGGTGGGGTAATGGCGGACGCGGGGTAATCGCGGACAGGGCTGTATCTAAAGGCAGGTGAAAGAAGGTGGTATTTTACCACCCTATGATGTTAGGTGCCTCTCCATTGAAATCACACAAAATTTAAATGGGATGGTTGTACATTCTACATCAAGGATAACAAATTATTATTATTTTTTTATGTAATGTATGATGCCTTCTGATAAAAAATAAATGAACTCGGAGTCACAATGATGAGCATAATAATAAGAGAGGATGTGCCCATACGTTATACATTGTACATGGATTGGGGGTAATCCCGGACATGTACCGTTTCCATGGTAACCAATATGGGCGTGGTCAATTTAACATCATAAATCGGTAATAGTTGTTGACCATATAAATATGTGACATTGTTCTTTGATTTCTGCTACACTTTTAAAAAGGGTATTTTTTAACTCCCATTGAAATGCTAAAGTCCAATAAAAAGAGGGCTGCCATTGAAAAATAACGTCCGGGATTACCCCCAGAGTGTGGGGTAATGCCGGACGACGCCATTTTTTTTATTGCGTCGTAGCTTCGAATTTCAAAATGATGAGTTGATAAAAACTTGATAAAAGGTAGAACCTTCACAGTGCTTTGTGTTTACATGATTTTTATTGTTATATGACGTATTATATGTGTGTTATACCTCTCTGACAAAATGTGTCCGCCATTACCCCCACCTTCCCATATCCTCCATTATGCGGTATCATAAACTAAAAACCAGGCCCCGTGGGGAATTGTCCGAACAATTCCCTGTAAACTTCAATTACTGATTCGAATATAAAAACAGACGACATAGAAAACCCTTACGGGGCTTACCCGTAAAAATAGGATTTCTATGGCAGACGATACAAACAGCGCCACCAACAATAGAACGTGATACCAGGGATACTATTAACTTTGGGATAGGAAAGTCGTATACTAACGTACGTAGCGAAAACGGACCCTTTTGCAAATTTGAATAAATTATGGTTATCGTCCGGATCGTCCGGAATGTGTCGGTGACTAGTCGGTGACAGGGGCGTAACAGAGGTTGGTTGTCAGGGGGGGCACAGCCAAAAAAAATCCTGGTTAGAATAATTCCGCCTCGGAATTTTTCGTAAAAGGTTGCCCCAAATTTGTTTCCCAGTCAGTCACCTCGTGAATTTCACGTAAGTGTGGGGGGGGGGGGGAGGGGGGGGGGGGGGGGGGTGGTAGGGTCAAAAAATCGCAGGGTCACAACATTTCGCACGGTCACAAAATTTCGTACGGTCACAAACATTTCGCACGGTCACAAAATTTCGTACGGTCACAAACATTTCGCACGGTAACAAAATTTCGCAATTTTCTTTCTTTCACTTCTTTTCTTTCTTTCTTTCCCCTTTTTTTCTCCTTTTCCTTTTTCTTTTTCCTCCCTTTTTCCTTTCTCTCTCTCTCTTTTCATTCCCTTTCCCAGGCTTCTTTCCTCTTTTCCCTTCCCTCCATTTTTCCTGGTGGGTAGGTTTGAATTTCCTGCTGAGCACCTTCAGGGGGGGCACTGTGCCCCCCTGCCCCCCCCCCCCCCCGGCTGTTACGCCACTGGTCGGTGACCGGCGTTTAACGCGTTTAACAATGTTTAACCAGGTTTAACGGCAGGTTAAACGGCATGTTAGTCAGCATAGGTTTGGGGGCGCTGTAGATTTACACAGACGACGGTGGCCACGTGAAACCTAAATTTTGAATTCGTAGTGAATAACACGTAATCGCGAATTTTAAACTATCATTTTGACAAATACATCATAATTGCTGCCAGACACAAGGATTACAAGAACAGGACGCAAACGCAAAAATCATGTGGAGTGTAATCTGCTATCACATACCAGAGTGCATTTAATATTCACATCAAAATTTTATCAAATGTAATCCATGACATTTGTATAATATATAGATGATAACGGACCTTGATGGTCATTCAAATCAATTGTGTCTATAAATTTAAATATTGTAGTGACACATATTATTATTAGCACATTTTTAAATTGGACAATTCCATTTAAAACCTGTCACACACCATTCTATTGTGTCTATAATTTTAAAGTTCAGAGTGACACATAGAATTGGGTGTTGTAACAAACCTGACCATATTTGGCCATTTCGTTCAATTGTTTGTCTGTAGATAAACAATTGTCAATCATTGATTGACATAAAATGTAAATGAAGTAGTGGACGATTACATTTTAATTGGATGAATTTTACAACCCAAAACCCTCCGAGGTTATACCTTAGGAGGTTATCGACCGAGTTTACTTATTTCACACTGCAATGGTATTCAAAAATAAAAATTCATGAGCCTTCTGGACAAGATAGAACCGCGGGCGCTGGGAAGCGATGTTATCCAAGTTCTCCGAAGATTAAGACCTAAGGGAACCTAAATTGCCATATGAGGCTAACCTTGTTGTTAACACTGCAATGGTATTCAAAAAATTCAAAATTCATGAGCCTTCTGGACAAGATAGAACCGCGGGCGCTGGAAAGCGATCTTATCCCAAGTTCTCCGAAGATTAAGACCTAAGGGAACCTAAATTGCCATATGAGGCTAACCTTGTTGTTATTAACAAAGCCTGGACAGGAAGAGGTTATTAATAAACAAATGTATATTGATCTCTGAAAAGCAAATGTGAAATGGACAAAAGAAGAATGATGATGTGGCTTGGGTGATGAAAAGGTGTATAGCAAACTGCCGTATAAAAGGGGTAACTCCTCCGCCACTTGTTACAAGGGTGGGAGGGTGGGGAATTTTATAACCTTCTGGTATGAGATGCAGAAACGATATGACTTGTGATGTGATCACAGAAAAGGGGGCTGCGTTGAGTCGACACGCGCGGGTAAACAACAAACAAAACGAAATTCGCGGGTTAGCTATCCCACTTTGGATTGGTCCAAAGGAATCAGAACAAAGGCCGTCTGAAAAGCCGGTAAGGGTCGTATGTATCAGTCCCAAGTATGCAAATGAGGATGCGCTTTATTCCGTAAACTACTCTTTTTCCAGCGCAATTCATGAGCATTCAGACTCATTTGCATACTTGGGACTGCTACACCATACCGCTACCGAAAAGCCAGGGGGCAAAGCGAAAAAACGCACTGGCAATCCTAGTGCTTGAGCAATTCAGAATTATGTTAGACAAGCAAAATAATTCTTTTATTAAAAGGATTTTTTATCGTTAACCGGGCGATGACTGTTAAAAATAATTCAAAATGGTGCACTCCCGTTGCCAAATTGGGTCGTCTGAGAGGACGCGTGGCCAGCGTTGCGTCGTCTGCTACAATCATCACGCCTGATCGGTATAGCGCCCTCAATTCTATGCTGACTAAGTTCGATTTAAAAGTGGACCCTATCGGCAAGCTGAGAGGCAGACCCCTGATGATACAGCAAGCGGTTCTATGACAGTGCATAGTGTGCATAGTTATGTCAGTGAGGGTAACCGTTTGCGTGGTAGAATTGAAGTAATCCTCTGTGTGTCATTTTGGTTCATTTTGATGGACGACACTTTAACAGTGGCGTAAGTAGACTTTTTCATTTGGGGGGGGCATGAAGGGGGCAGTGACTTAAATGGGGGGCTCCTAATGGGTGGGTCAAGAATTATTTTGACTTTACACCTACTTTTTGACAAGGCACTGGAAGTACAAACTGTGCCCCTGCTAGCCGGGCGTGTACAGTGGCGGATACAGGGGCAGGGGGTTGGGTGGCGGGAGCGCCATCTTCGTCACATTTTTCGTCATCTCCGTCACATTTTCGTTGATTTTCTGTGTGACGGAGATGACCGGGCACCGTGACGGATATGACTTTACATGCAGGTCATCTCCGTGACATGAGTATTTGATACTCATGTGTAAAATAATACAGCATTGAACACGATTATCAGTTGTAATTTATAAATAAATAGTGATCTCATACTAACTTAACTGAAATGTGTATTCTCTAAGAGGGTGTCGATGAAAAATAAAGTGCCAGTCAACATTTTTACCAAAAATCGGTAGTTTTGGGGGTTGTAAACTTTTGAGAAGTTTTAAAATGGGTATGTTATACTGAAACACTAAAATAGTTGAATTTATTTGAAGAGAAAGATTGCGTCAAACATGTTTTTAATATGTTACAGATGTTTATCTTTGTGAACAAATATTCAAAGCTAGAAAAAATTGAAATTTAAAACCGAGGTTTCTAGAAACTCGAAATGTAACATTTACTGAAGAATGACCCATATAACAAAGTTAGCGTGAGCCAGTTGACCTCGTAACAGTTATATTATATCATTCACTATGCCAGCAAATTCATGGGATGATTATTTAGACTTGATAATCATGAATGTGCCGGCCTAAGATGTAGGTCTGAGATACAATAATGGCTCCAGTGATTTATGCACATGAATTTTGAATCTTTGCTCATAGGGGATTGAACTTGGGACTAGTCAGTAGATGTGCTATCTCAGTGGATAGCAGAATGCTATCTTCAGTAGATAGCATTCTGCTATCTTCAGTAGATAGCAGGATGCTGGATAGCAGTAGATAGCAGGATAGCAGTATATAGCAGGATGCTATCTTCAGTTGATTGCAGAATGCTATTTTCAGTAGATAGCATGATGTTATCTTCAGTAGATAGCAGGATGCTATCTTCAGTAGATAGCAGGATGCTGGATAGCAGTAGATAGCAGGATAGCAGTAGATAGCAGAATGCTATCTTCAGTAGATAGCAGTATGCTATTTTCAGTAGATAGCATGATGTTATCTTTAGTAGATAGCAGGATGCTATTTTCAGTAGATAGCATGATGTTATCTTCAGTAGATAGCAGGATGTTATCTTCAGTAGATAGCATGATGTTATCTTCAGTATATAGCAAGCTGCTATCTTCAGTAGATAGCAAGATGCTATCTTCAGTAGCTGGATTGGAAGCAAGTGGAATAATATAGAGTGGCAGTCTTCTCATGGTTACTGGTTCAATCCTGGGCCCATACATCTGTTCTGAATTATGACACTGCCATAGGCTTTGTGTTATGATCAATGTAATCAGTGGTTCATAACAAAGTTAACGTGACTGCTTATCACCTGCAATCATCAAGAATACAAATTCAGTTCAAATAATGATTAATTATTAAAATTTTCCTTCCAAGATTTCATGCCACCAATGAACATCATTAATGTATTGCTTCCCTCTCCAAAACAAAGTAATGCAATTTGATTTTCGGTACTTATTGTAATGTTGGTGATTTTAACCAATCAATAGGCATCAAAGCAAACAATTCCCGATAAATATACTCTATGCGTATACCCGTACCACCAGGCATGAATGCAGTGATCCAAAAAAAGTATGCTCTTGACACACATTTATGTTCAAAATCAGTTGTTGATCGATAATAATTTGTGGTATTGATTGGTTGATTTTGAATGATTTTTTGAATTATATTTTAATAGCACCCACAGTATTCAAAATAATACCAGCAACTACGCTTATTTTCTTTATGTCCCCTTTATATAGCAATCATCAAAATTCTATGGACATAATTCCAACAATACTTGCGTTTTGCGTATGAATGTGCGTAAACTCGGAAGTGTGTACCGGGCGATTACAAAAATTACTCTGCGTCCTGATTGGTCAATCAAGACACGCATGCATGCATAGTTTTTCGCGCAAATCCAAAAACAAGTGCACGGATTGAAGCGGCTATTTGACCTTGATGTGTGCATTGAACCCATGGGGGGGGGGGGGGGGGGGGGGGGGGGGTAGAGGCATTGTGTCCCTAACACGCATGAAAAACTGCAATTTTCCAACTAATTTGCCTGTCTTCCTTTCTCCTTTCTGTCCTTTTTTCCTTTCCTTCCATTTTTTGTCTCCTCTTCTCCCTTTCTTTCCCTTCCTTTGCCTTCCCGATTTTCCTCTGCCGATTTTCCGATTTTCCTTTCAGGGGAGGGGACTGCCCCCCACCCCCCCCCCCCACCCCCCCCCCACCTTGCCCCCATCTGGCTATGCTACTGAACTGAGACCAAGTCTAAATGAAGAACAGTCCTCCCAGAAAGTATCTTGTTTATGCTCAGATGAGCTCATTCTGTATTATTGACGGACCCCAAGAGGCAATACATGTTCACATAATTCGGCAACTACAATTTCACTTTTGGACTGTGCTACAATCTTGGAAAAAAGTCCTTGGAACGCGAACGCTGAGCATGCGTGTTGGGTATTGTGTGCCTGTATTGATACTTTTAGTGTCTTCTGCTATAAATTGTTCAAATGAGATTTTTCCTTCCACTCCCATCGATCAATGTTGGGACACTCTCTGGCAAGCTGCAGGAGCCACTGGCCTTGGTCAACATTGTACGGTGGAGTGGGGTGACACTTTTCCGTTAATCACACGCAAGTGTTCCAAGACTTTTTTCCAGGATTGTAGCTTCATGTTTACACCAGGTCTAAAGTTAGACCCAGTCTAGGTTGTTTTGAGCATACCGACCTTATTATGTTATTAGGGGTTAGAATCATCCAATATACTGTACCCTAAAGGAAATCCAACAGGCTATTTGATGGAGTGACCCTAACCTTAGATTTATATAATGGAGTGATCCTTAACCTTACCTTATCCCTCCATCTATCAGTACCAAGAATTGGCATGGGAATGACGTGTTGCATGTGTGTATAGTGTAGTCTGGTGATTGACAAACAAGCCTTTCAATGACAAGCCTAAGGCATATTATGCGATCTTTTCCATGGGACGCCCTCTATCCTTGATTTTTTCTTTTAAAGCAAATTTTCTTCCAGAATTACATTTCTGATCATAAATCATGAATATATTCTTGCGATACGATTCCAAATTACTTCAAATTCATAGTTTAAAGAGGTTGAATGTAGATTGTCCTGCTGCAGCTCATACAGTTGATTCATTCTAAATTCACTTTAAAACCATGATTTTGAAGTAATTAGGAATCGTATCACCCTGTAACTCAGACTGTATTTATGATTTATGATCAGAAATGTAAATCTGCAAGAAAATCTACTTTCAAAAAAGCAGAATCAAGGATAGAGGGCATCCCATGGAAAATATTGCATAAAGCGCCTTTAAAGAGGGGAGGGGCAGTCAAACATCATACTGTATAAGCATGCATGACCAATGATTGTCCAAACAATTTTCTATTCAGATTTGTTTGTATTTAAGAAATATACAAAACTTACATTTTCCAACAAAATTTCACTATCGTAGATGTCAATGGACTGACCCCCCTTTCTATTTAATTTTCTCATTTTAAGGTCGGTACTATATAAGAATTGCATGGAAAAACAGAGGATAACAAATGGCGCAGTCTTGGCACCAATGGAAAGACAAGATGACTTTTTAGTTACCCTAACCCAGAAGATTTGTTAGGAATAAAGATAACAGGGGGAAAGATGGGTCAAATAATGACAGTAAAGAAATTGAGGCATCACAAACAGGCTGTGGTCGGGCATCATGCTTGAGGTTGCCTTCCCTTAAAGGCATATTATGTGATCTTTTCCAGGATTTTCATGATTTTTTTTAGAAAGTAGATTTACATTTCGGATCATAAATCATGAATATATTCTTGAGTTACAGAGCGATATGATTCATATATTACTTCAAAACCATGGTTTAAAGAGTGAAAATAAACTGTCAGGTATGCGGGACAACTTATTTTTCACTCTTAATTCACTCTAAAACCGTGATTTTGAAGTAATTAGAAATTTGTAAAAAAATTGATGAATAGAGGGTGCTCCCTGGAAAAGATCACATAATTTGCCTTTAAATAATTATTGGGAGCCAATACCTTCCTTTGATTGCGCAATGGGAAAGCAGGGTGCCACCAGTGCACTACCAAAACCCTATTGTATATTTCACGGACATAAATTATGCTAATGAGCTCATTAAATGACGTCACTCACATCATCGGGTTTTGCCGATGATTGAAATCCGTTGATTGAAATTCTAGGTCGAGTAAAATGATGTTCTTATTTGTTGTCTGTGAGCTTTTCTGATTTTTTTCCCGTATTGGAGTATTTTTTTATTGAAAATAGACAGTTCAAATTAAACGTTGGTTCCAAGTTCAAGTAACAGCACATGTATTAAAGGCGACAGCAAAGGCAATATGCAAGCAACATTTGAGAAAAAACGATGCCCGACTTTGCAAGAAAGTGTACGGGGAAGTGTACGGGTGAACATGACAAACCAAAACGGTCTAGTAATAATCACCTCCATGGCGCAATTGGTTAGCGCGTTCGGCTGTTAACCGAAAGGTTGGTGGTTCGAGTCCAGCCGGGGGCGTTGTTACTTTTTGCATTTAATGCAGATCGACAAATCACAGTAAAAATATAATATTGACAAAATCACAGACCACTTACACAAAAATCGCATCTGCGCATGCTCCTGTCGCGATCGAAATCTACCACGCAAGCAATGAGAGAGTTTTCATAGTGCAGTGTAGGATGTGCTCCTGTTGGATCTTGTGGGATTTGGTATGGTGTGGGTTAGACAAAAAAATGTTGTGTTACCATCAGCGACCGACCCTAAAATCAAAATATTTTTTTAGATTTAAATGTTACCCAATTTGTCAAAATATTACTATTTTCTGCTTGAAATGAATAAAATTGCTTGAATAGATTGCTTTAAAGCTACTTTCATACTAGAAACATTAGTCAAATTAACATTTACCTATTTTTGTCTTGACATGTACTACAGTATGTCATTAATTTGTCAGCCAAAAATAGAAGAAGAAAAAAAAAGGAAAATTGACCGACTGACCGATTTCAAGATTTTTAGCTCTTGAGGGCAACATATGAGACCTGTCACCACAAAATGAGCGTTAAGTCGCCAGTGTGCATTAGGAGATATGGTCCAATGAACATGCCAAAAATCAATAGAAAACAAAGGAATTTTGCAACTTCAATTTGATTTTTGACAGGGAAAACATTGAGCAATTATGACATGTTACACATCATTTTAAAGCTTGTTATCTGAGTATTATGAATCTGGACAAACCTCAAAATTAAGTTTTCCGACTAAACTCTCATTTTGTGATGACAGGTCCCATATCAACTTTTTTTTTTTGCCTTATGAAAACGGTTTAGACTGCAGTATTTCTTTCACCATTTTTAAAGCTCAAAAGAGAGAGTAGAGAACTGGCAAAGGTCATCTTATAAATGTATGGGGAAAGGTTCAAGGCACCCTGGGTAAAGAACCACTATTGTGGATCTCTTGGATCTCTTCATAACGCAATGCTAGCTTCCCAGGAGTAGGATAGAACATCATGGCAATGCTTCACACTCAATGGTATCCACAACCCTCATGATGTGAGTGAGTGAGTGAGTTAACACTTTCCATGCGGCAATCGTCTGCAGAAAACATTTCAAAATGTCACAAAATGTTTCAAAAATGTCAAAATTATTGAATTTAATTACCATATTTAGAATCACCATGTGCATGATGAGAAATGCATTGAAATAAGTACAAACATGCCCAGTATTGGGTCAGTAAAGCTAGACTTTAAAAGTTTGGAAAGGTTTCTGAAAAATCTGTTTTGTATAATATGGTAAACTAATAACCTGTGGAAAGTGTTAAGGTCTAGGCCTAATACACAATCATTCACCTTCTTTTTCTTTTTCTTCTTCTTTTTTTTTTTGGGGGGGGGGGGGGGGGGAAGAAGCAAGGGACAAGTGGCGGCACCAGCATAAACAATGCAGCACCAGTATGCAAAATGTTGGGGGCACAAACCAAATTGGGTGGGGCAAAATGTTCCATCCCATTTCTATCTTCGAACTGATGTTAGACAATGCAAAACACATTCCTCTGTTGAATGTTCCTAGATATTACATACTAGGCTTTATAGCCGGGGGGGGGGGGGGGGGGGGGGGGGTATTTAGTGGATATGAGGTCATGGGATGTGTCTCCAAATAGGGTCCCATTTTTCACCCTCTGGTAAATGGATGACCCCTTTTCAAAGCCATTTGTAGTAAATCTAAAATCCTTTATTTTGCTGTTTTTCACCGACATTTAGCAAACTCTGTTGTCAATTAGGAACATTATGGGTTTCTGGTAAACATTTCCCCCGAAAATTGGTAAATGTTTGGGTCAATTTTCATTTGCTGGCGGCACACCTCTACCACAAAAATATCTATCTGAGTATTATTAGGCATTATCTAAATTCTGTATTATTTACATCAAAACATCAAAAGGGGGCTTTGTCTTTCAAAATGAAAATTGAGATCTTATTTTAAGGCAAAAGTGTATTTTGTAAGCTTTAAAATGACACCTCGCTTGATAGCCTACATTTGGTCAATGCATTCAGATATTGTGAAATATTTGGTGCAAATTCCTTTTATTTCTTCCTGTTTTTCACGATTTACTTCCTCAATTTTGGTCAATGCATACTGCTGACAAATAAGCACCTTTTGATATACTATAGTCACATTTAACCTGTGACTTGAATTGTAGCCATGATTAAGCGACCAGGCATGCGATGCGATCTGTGAATACCCACCACATGGTGGGATTTTTCATATTGGAGATATTTATATCATGATAAGGAAGCTGAAACTGCTGATTACAAAACTGTTTCGTGCATTTTTCTACGATCACTGCAAAAAAAGTTATGAGTGAATGATGATTGTGATGTCATAAAAGCTACAAAACAAGAAATCATGAAAATAAGCCAAAAAAGATACATAGTTCAATAGAATAACATTATATGGTTAATAAGAAAAGTGACTTAAGTAAGTTTTTGAAGGTAAAATTTCATAAAAGATGATGACACAATGTATTGGACATTAATTTTCCAAACAAATCTTTAAAACAAAAAGTGTTATTATTATTATTATTTTTTACATTTTACCCTTAACCCCTAGTTCACATTTTGCGACATCCGACAGGTTTTTACAGATCGCATCACATATTATTATTAAATAGTGACAGTCATAATGCAGCATATTTTAAACATAGAGGGGCATGCTTCATTGAATCCCCTGATTGGTGCATACAATCGTCCATGAACTGACTATTCATGATAAAGTTCAACACATTGAGAAAAGGACACACGTCATACTGACGTCACAATCAAGCAAGATTGTGTTGTCATGGTTTTGTTCAGCAGGTTTACTAAACACACTGGTACATGGTGGCAGTATTTAAAAATTGACAATAATACTTGGAAACATTCATTGGTCATACACTATACACATCCACCCACGTCACACACACTCATATCCTATCATGCAGATATTCTGTAACTTGGTAGCAATTGATTCACTACCAGTAACTGACTGGTCGACAACGCAACAACACAACTCTTCAACGGGTGAGTGGATGAACTTTATTGTCTCTTTACTTAGGGTATATTATGTGATCTTTTCCAGGAGACGCCCTCAATCCTAGAATTCTTTTGGAAGCAGATTTTCTTGCAGATTTATATTTTATGATCATAAATCATAAATATATTCCGAGTTACAGAGCGATATGATTCCTAATTACCTCAAAATCATGGTTTTAGAATAAATTTAGAGTAAAAAATAAACCAGGGAATATACCCAACAGTTTATTTTCACTCTAAAAACCATGATTTTGAAGTAATTAGGAATCGTATCGCCCTGTAACTTGGAATGTATTTACGATTTCTGATCAGAAATGTAAAAAGAAAATCTACTTCAACATTATGTTTTTTCGAGGATTGAGGGCATTCTCTGGAAAAGATCGCATAATATACCTTTAAGGCTAAGGGGTTGGGGGAAGGGGTTCCTTTTATATTTGTATTGGAGGGTGGGGGGGGGGGGTGTCCAGTTGTACAGGGGAGGCATAATTTGGTAGCAATCAATTCACTAATAAAACTGACTGACCTGCAGCGACAGGTGAGTGCATGGCTGAGCATTATTGCCTTAAGTTACTTTAGAGTCAGGGTGGTGTCTTTTTAAAATTTATTGAAGGGGGTTCCATTGTAAATAAGGGGTGTGACTTGGTAGTTATGTGTTCTTATAAAACAGGTTGATTGAAATTTGTATATAAATGAATGAGGTGAATGACTTAAATCCATAACACTTTTCAGTCCACAGGCAGGAGTCTGCAGACGACATCATTCCAAAATTTCACAAAATGTTTCAAAAATAATTGACTTTCATAATTGAATTTCATCTTCACATTTCGAATCACCATGAGAAATGCATTAAAATAAGTACAAGCATGCGTAGTATTGGTTCAGTAATTCTTGAGATAGACTTTCAAAGTTGGGAAAAATTTCTCAAAAATCTGTTTTGTATAATATGGTGAAACCAATAGCTGAGTGGAAAGTGTTAACATCATACTTCAGACCACGGAATCTCTCAGGCCAGTGCCCCTCTGAAAATGTCTCGGGAAAACAGAACGCTCTAAACATCTGATTTATAAAAAAACTTCTTAATTGTTTTCGTTTTTTAAACACAGATTTTAATGACGATTCCCACATTTATGATCTTAAACTTCTTCCACATCCAACAAGATTTGGTTTTTAATAATAATACACCCAAAATAGCAGATGATTTTCAATTATGAAAGGTGAATGAATAATATTTTTTTTAAATACGATATAAATAACAATGGCTTTCAATGAAATGAAATAAAATAGGATGGTACGTATTTCCCCAAATGATGAATGTGAACTGGTTATTAGCTGTGGTTACATCAAGGCCAGGTAGGAAGGCGACAGGATATTCTACAATACATTTAGGCCTATTAGGCCAATGAAATGGGATTCTTAATTTCCTGGTTAGGCACCGAACCTCCACCCCCCCCCCCCCCCTGTTTTACAGGTGGACGAACCTGTCAAGTAGGGTCGGTCGGTCTGTGTGTTTTTTAAATGTTATCTAAAATGTCACCGAAATCTGAAAAATCAGGAATGATTTTTAAAAATGTGTGAAACAAAACAAAACAAAAAGCCCCAAAACGGCTGATTTTACATGATTTGAGATTTCTCTTCTTCTAAAAACAGGTTGTTGTTTTTTCCTCGCCTTAGGGAAGAAGTGACTATTTCATTATTCATTATTTGACACAGTTTCATTATCACACCCGATGCTTGATGTATGGTAAGCGAGTGTAAAACTTGGATTATTGCATCAATCAATGCATAAAACACTTTTTAAGACACATTTTTTTTCTCAATTTAGCAAAATAGTAGTTGTAGTTGTTTTGTGTGAAAATCTAACAAAAGTGTTATAATTATTCCAAGTATTTGCGAAACATCAGAAACATGGTGAGGTAATGCTGAACTTTTCATAGTGCCCCTACTTCCGAACAAATATTTTTAAAATCACCAGCATCATCTTTTAAGATATCAAAAAAGATTCTTAAAAGAGCTGAAAATTAGATTATTTACTTTAAAATAGATTGATTTTTCATTTCATTAGCCTTATAAATGAGCTTTCATTTGCCTCTGGAGAACAGCTGGCTTACGTGATTGATTTCATGACCATTATTATAACCAATGCAAGCTTCAAAATTGGGTCAAATTGCAATGTTTTGTGATGATTGCTGATGTGTGACTGACTCTCTAAGTTGATTGTCTACTGCATCATGTGAGGCATTTATCTGGTTCTTTCACCCGTATAAACGTCACTTTGCACACAGAATAAAGCTGTACGCTGTATGTTTTTCTCACAAATTTGACCCTCTATACGAGTAGGTCTATTGCAAGTGAACGATGCACCAATATATTACTTTTAAAAACAATTTTAAGTAATGATGGTGTGAAACATGCAAAACAGCAAATATTTTGGTCAAAAGTCAATGCAACAAATTGCAACAAGATTTAAAGCAGACGGGATGTGCTTCCCATCTCTGTGTATAACTATATGGTAGTGCGAGAATGCATTCGGTAGTCAATGCTACCCCCGGTGTTCTCTCTTCCTATTCATGATCGTTCCAGGATCTTGAAATAACCCCCTATTTGGCGGTGTTTCGCGGACATTTTGGCTAATGTGACGCCCTTTTTGCCCAAAAGCGCAGAAATTTTGTCTGAAAATAACCACCCCATTTTTCACCATTTCAAGGACACTTTCTAAGAAGTCTTTCTTTTTGCACAATTTGGTTCAAAATACCCCTTTTTTCCCTGAGACGATTATAATCGTCTCAGTTTTTTCCTATTCCCAGGACTATTTTATATATAACACAACTGGCATTCTAATTGCTTTTTCTTTTTCGCGGACATAGCCTCCTTTCGCGGACATAGCCTCCAAAAACACCCCTATTTGTTTGAAATCGCGGATATATAGCTTCTGAAGGGACCCCTAATTTTTTGAAATTGCGAACATTAAAACAAAAAACACCTTTTCCACGATTTTTGGAACGATCATGCGTACCCTAAGTCAATGTTGACTGAAACCACTGGGATGCTTCCCCTAAATTACAATTGTCATCAACATTTGTTTTCCTTAGTAACAGCGACGATGCATTGTCTGTGTAGAGACATCTGCGTTGATCATACTCATGCATGTGGGGGAAGAGGGAGGGGACCAGCATAAGTAATGATAAAATTTAATTATTTTATTTCTAATTATTAATGAATAATGAAACAATTGTGTAATTAAGGGGAAGAGGGGACCAGCATAAGTTCTGATCACATTAAATTATATTATTTTTAATTATTAATGATTAATGAAACAATTGTGTAATTATCCACATCATGAGACTTAATTTTATTAGAGTTTAAAAACCCTGGGGAAGGGGGAGGTCACTTAGATATCTTTTTGGTAGGGATGTGCCACCAGCAAAATGAAAATTGACCCAAACATTTACCAATTTTCAGGGGGAAAATGGACCCATGTAGGCCTATTTATCAGAGACCCATACTTTTCCTACATATTATTTAAAAATTAGACAGATTTTGCTAAAAATGTCTGTGAAAAACAGCAAATTTAAGGATTTTAGACCCATACATTTATCAAAAATGGCTGTGAAAAGGGGTCATTCATTTACCAGACGGTACAGCCCCCCCCCCCTCCCCACCAGTAATCAGAATAGTATAATGGGGTAAACATGATTTGCAACTTGAAACATTCACCAATAATATTATGAATAGGGAACGACTAAGGACAACTTTGGGACTAAACAATGTCATGCAGGCGTACAGGCATGACGTCACATGTCGGGTGGAAAGTCATGTGGGTATTTCCATCGCTGCATATATAACATTTGAACAGTCTGTTCTAAACATGTTCAAGGGCCAAAAGCACATCTATTTAGACCTTGTATGTAAAGTACTCTTGCCCTAAACATGTATCCACGTTGAAGAAAAACTTCTGAAAAAAAGTGGTGTGGGGGGGGGGGGGGTAGAGTTAGGGTTAAAGTGTGAATTTGAGAAAAAATCAGACTCTAACCATCATGTGGATATAAAACCATCAACGTGTTTGCTCCTTATGATCTTGGGAAGAGTTTGATATGCATCACAGCATAATCTCAGCATTTTGGGATATTCTTTTGGTAGGGATGTGCCGCCAGTAAAATGAAAATTGACCCAAACATTTACCAATTTTCAGGAGAAAATGGACCCATATGTTTACTAGAAACCCATAATTTTCATATATATTTGACAGATTTTGCTAAAATTTTGGCGAAAAACAGCAAAAATTTAGACCCATAAATTTACCAAAAATGGCTTTGAAAAGGGGTCATTCATTTACCAGAGGGTGAATGTGGGACCCTATTGGTGGCACATCCTCGTATCCTCATATCCACTAAGTATCTTTGCCCGTAAAGATCCCAGCAAACATGTGACATTATAAAAATGGTTTAAACATCGTTTAAATGTATTTAGTATTTAAACAGCTTGAATTATTGTACTTCGTTTCCTCGGAGAGTATTGAATTCAAAATTGTGGCTATTATATTTCTATGTTTTATTATTGTATAGTATGCACTTCCCTGTGGGGGAAGATTAATTTAAATGTCTTTTAATAGGGGGTGTATGGATTTCAAATAGAATAGTCCGTGATGATTATGTTCATAGTAACAAAAAGAAATCCCAACGAAGCCAAACTAATAGCTACTAATAACTAATATTCCTTATCAATGACGCGAAACAGATTACTTGTTGAATGTTTATAAATTAGACAAAATCGCACTAGCTTGAAATTGTGTACATTCGCTTCATTAACTAATGAAGCAGACGATTTGTTGGTGTGGATCCACATCACTATTAGTCTTACCATTAGGCAAAAAAAAATTGTTTGATTGTCCATAGATCACTTTTAAAAGTTGGGTAGGTTGGTCGGGAAAAGGTTTTTTTTCTTTTTCTTTTTTTTCTCACTTGCCCTTTTTTCAGGTACCAAAAGTAAGATGAGATGTACTTGTTGTGGTAACCAAATCAGGGAACAAAATCTTTAATATTTTGATAAGTAATTTTATTTTTCAACACTTAAAATTTGTTATTAAAAAATGAACATTTTGATTTTCGACTTATATTTGTAAAAAAATGAAATTTTTAATTTCAAAAAAAAAAAATCAAAAAAAAAAATCAAAATTAAAAAAAAAAAATTTGGGTCGGAATGATTAACCCTAACCCCCCTGAGTGCTAAAAAATGCTAATCCAAAGTCCCTCTCCAAACGCATGCGCCGTCGGTTTTCGATGACGTAGTCAACCGAGCCTATATAATGAGTGCAGTATACTGCACGAATGTGTAGCTGAGGGCCGTGGCTTAGTGTTAGGAAGGTGGGGCTCGAGAACGGAGGGTCCCCGGTTCGAATCCCGGCAGGTTCCCGGAGATTTAGTTGGTGTTTTTTCCTCGAAAATTGTGATCCCGGTCAAAAATCCTAAACCGGGGTTAGGGTTATGGTAAAAAAAGAAGTTTTTTTTTCGTGTTCTATTAACCCTAACCCCCCTGAGTGCTAAAAAATGCTAATCCAAAGTCCCTCTCCAAACGCATGCGCCGTCGGTTTTCGATGACGTAGTCAACCGAGCCTATATAATGAGTGCAGTATACTGCACGAATGTGTAGCTGAGGGCCGTGGCTTAGTGTTAGGAAGGTGGGGCTCGAGAACGGAGGGTCCCCGGATCGAATCCCGGCAGGTTCCCGGAGATTTAGTTGGTGTTTTTTCCTCGAAAATTGTGATCCCGGTCAAAAATCCTAAACCGGGGTTAGGGTTATGAGGGTAAGGCGGACGAGGACAACCAAACAATTTTTTGTTAGGCCTTATACAAAAACGGATTTTTCCGAAACCAGTTTCTCAAATTTCAAAGTCTATCTCAAGGATTACTGAAGCAATACTAGGCAATGCATTTCTCATTGACTATCTGTGATTTCTCATGGATAGTGATTCCAAATATGGTGATGAAATTCATTAATTCTTTGTGAATTTTGGAACTGCCGTCGGCAGGCGACTGCCGCATGGAAAGTGTTAATGATTATAGGTCAAAATGGTTGAGTGAAGGTAGACTGGACCAAAGGAAATCCAGGTAGACTGGACCAAAGGAAATCCAGGTAGACTAGACCAAAGGAAATCCAGGTAGACTAGACCAAAGGAAATCCAGGTAGACTGGACCAAAGGAAATCCTGTTTATTCAATTCTGCGAAAGTACAGTGCAAGGATTGTTTTTCAATTTATTTGGAATAAACATGTTTTTTTGTGTGGTTTTTTTCAACAGATCACACCTGAGGAAGGATGTAGGCTTATCCCTAAGATCTTCCAACAGAATACATAGTAGGAGTTCGGCTATACCAGGCATCTAACCAATAATAAGCCCTTTCTTCTAAAAGGTCCATCAAACAGGTTGTGTCCATTCATAGGCGCAGGTAGGTTAAATGTGACATTTGCCTGCTTCTTGCAAAAGCCCCCCCCCCCAATCACGACCATTTCCCCCACACTTTCCCCCAGTCAACTCAAATCCCATCCTCCAAACGTCAAAATGTCAAAATGAGCTTAAATTTAGTCTGAAATCTCCAGTTCAGAACAAATCAAGCTAATTTCAGGTAATTACAATAAAAGCCAGAATTTGTGCTCAGCGCCTCACAACATTTTGCCTTCCCAAATGTTTGTCTTTCCACCCCAGATTTTGTCTCCCTCCCCTAAAATAAAATGTTGATGCTGGTGCCGCCACTGATTTTTGCTATCTTGGCTTCCCTGAGCTTGAAAGCAATTTAATGTGATTTGTTTTCAAATGTTTACACTGGTCTCCCTGACTGAAAAAGAAATCTGCTTCCAATTTTAGGAATTTGTCAACACATTTATCTTGATTTTCATGGCTATATCTTGCCTCACGTCCCGTACGGAATAAACCGTGATAGCTACAACGTATTTTAATTGATTTGAGCATGCGCACTTGAGTTACGGGACGTCTAGCAAGACATTGCCATTTTCAATATATAGCACCTCCGTTGGGGTGGGTTCGTCTATGTCTGGTTTTCAATAAGAACTGGTGTATAGATAGAAGGAAAATCAGAAAATGGAATGTCAGACTTCTTTTGAGCATAAAATAACAGTGATTTTGGCACATTGTGATTGAGATCTCACCACATCCTCAAGCAAGTGGTTGAGCACTGAAACAAGTGATGATTACAAATATGGTATAATTGAAAAGTTGAACACATCAGCTCAGGCGCGTTGCAAAGAAAGAAAAAAAGAAGAAGGGGGGAAAAAGAGAAGAAACGGGGGAAAGGGATTGCTTTTCAATAAAATATTGGTCAGAAGTACACACAAATCGCACCAAATGGGTTCGAAAATTGAAGGAAAAAAAATCAAATTCTGAGGGGGGCACATCCCCCCTGTTCGAGCTTTTAAACCATGTATATTTAAATCAAGAATAACTTCTTTCTTTCGTGCATTGATAAAAACAAAATATTTATTGGAAATGAAGAGGTGGCTTTTCGATAACATTTTGGTCAAAATTATACACCAGATCGCACCAAATGAGTTCGAAAATTGAAAAAAATCTACATCCCCCTTAGACACCCCTGTCCGAGCATAGCTCGAAGGGAGGAGCTGCGCACCGCTTAGATGGTACCAGCTCAATTACCGTTACAGTTTTCAACATAAATGGCTGCCCCACTTTTTGGTACCTTGCTACGCCCTGACCTGCATCAGCTTGCCAATGATATGTGTGACACAATATGAACATATCACAAAATATCAAAAATATATGCGATTAAAAAGAAATCTGAACTTTTGATCCTGCGGATAACAAAAGTGGATGACATATTATAGTGTTTAAACAAAGGTCAACTACCTTTTAAGTTTTTGCTTGATAACTCTCTACACTGCAAAAACTAGGGTGTTAAAGATAACACCATGGGTGTTAAAAATAACACCATGAGTGTTAAAATAATACCATGGTGTTATTTTTAACACTCGTCTGGAGTTAATACAGGTCCAATCTCTACGGTGTTAATTTCTGGTGTTAAAATATAATAACACCACTTGTGGTGTTAACTTTTGACACTGAGGTGGTGTAAAGCAGTAACACTGTAGGGTGTTAATTTAATCTCTCTTGGATTTAATAGGGTCCAATCCCTTGGGTGTTAATTTACCCTTCTGGTGTTAAAATATTAATTTGAGATAGGTTGAAGTATTTGTAAATAAAATGCTTGCGAATAAAATATTTCACTGTTCAACAGTTCAAATTTATTAAAACTTGAAAGTTTTTGTGAATTAATGTCCAATACTTGCCATTTAATTATGAAATGGTGCGTGTTGCAGATCGAATCACTAGATCAAATGTATAAGTATACAATCGAAAGTGTTGCAAAACCAATATAACCAACCTCTGTGTGCTGTGCGCATGTGTGGAATAATGACACCCATGGGAGTTATTCTTACACCAGGTTTAACACCAGAAACCTAACTCAATGTGCAGTGTTACATTTTTAAAACTCTATTTTTGCAGTCACAAAGTGGTGTTAATTTAACACCAACTAAGTGTAACATATTTGACACTCAAGTTTTTGCAGTGTAACAAAACATTTGATGTATAGGGCAAACTATACATTTTTTAAATCCTTGTGCTCCGATGAACACATTGGTATTATTTTTAGCAAATTCAAATTTTGATCACATCAAATTTTGAAAAAAAATTCAAATTTTGATCCCCTGATTGGTGATCAACTTAGATTTGTGCATTTCTGTGCCCTCCGGTCTTCTGATAAACATTTGCTTGCCGTTTCTAGAACATCTTCTACACTTGGAGGCCATGCATTTTTAGTTGCTGCACCCACTCTTTGGAATTCATTACCTCAAAAAATCTTTTTTTGAATGAAAGCCAATTTCATTGGATTTAGATTATGCAGACCTGAAATTCTGTGGGCGCTTTTTTCTCCAAAAAGTGCCCATTCTTTCTGACTCACCCCGTACTGGAGAGCAATGCTATTATGTTCAATTGTATTATTGTATTATTGTATTATGTATTTATGTATGTTCTCGTTTGCGCCTCGGAATAGTTCATCTAGATTGATGGCGCATTACAAATGCCTTATTAATATTATTATTATCATGAAAATGCTCAAGATTTCTTACACTGATCTAGAGACCAATGCAAAAACAGAGTATTTTTTAATATCAAATTATAGTCCTGTGGTCTCTGACTCTGACTTATCAGGCGCGTGCCCGGGGGGGGGGGGGGGGGGGGGCTTTGGGGGCTCAAGCCCCCCGGGTCCCCAGAGGGTAAAAAAAGAGGGGAGAGAGGGGAGAAGAGGGAGGAGGGGAGGGGAGGGGAAGGGAGAGGAGGAAGGGAGGAGGAGAGGCCGGGAGCTTTTATTAGTGTCTCTCACTTTATCTCTACGTCTCTGAACCATGTGAGTGTTTTATAACGAAAGTAAATATTGATAGCAAGGAGAGTTTTAGGTCATCCAGGCAAGTTAAAACCCAACAGCTTGGCCCTCTGAATCACCATTGGCGTAATCCCCATTGGCAAAAGAGTAAAAAATAAAAAGGAAGATAAGGAGGAAGGGTAACGAGCATAGACAATGCAAGCAGGGAGTGCCCCCCCCCCCCATCATTGTCACAGTGGGGTTACAGTGGCGTATCCAGGGGGCTGCTCCCCCCCCCCCCCCCCCATTGAAAAAGGGTAAAAAAGGAGGAAGAGAAGAAGGAGGAAGAGGAGAAGGAGGAAGAGGATAAGAAGGAGGAAGAGTAGGGACATGGGGCAAATAGGGGGTGGGGGGTTTACGGGGTCGATAACAAACGTTAAACTAGACCTTTTTAGTGTTCAAAATGCCAATTTGCACGTATTAGTTTCAATGTTTCAATATTCAAGCTTAACAAGAGGGCTTCGGGAACGTTTTTTCTGGACCATTTCAGTTCAAAAACTGGGTATTTTTTGCTCGATTCGCGCTCACTTTTTCAACAGGTTTCAACATTATAATGGGTCTAAAAACACACCAAATATTCTAAATATTATGTTTGGATGTTAAAAACGTCAAACTGGACCATTTAAGTGTTAGAAATGCCAATTTTTGCGCGCTTTGGGCATATTGATTTCAATATTTTATTATTTAAGCTTAACAAGGTGGCTTTCAGGACAGTTTTCTATGACCATTTTAGTTAAAACTCACAAATTTTGTGCGCTCCGCGTGCATATTTTCTACAGGTTTTAACATTATTATGACCCTCCACACCAGAAATTGTAAATATTATGTAGGGAACGTTATTATCATACTGGACCATAGTGTTAGAAATGCAAAAACTCCAAATTTTGCGCGATCCGCGCGCATATTTTCTAGACGTTTTTATATTATAATGGCCCTCAAACCACACCAATTACTTTATACTAAATATTATGTGGGGGCGTCAAAAACGTCATACTGTACCTTTTTAGTGTTAAAATCACAATTTTTGCGAGCTTCGCGCGTATAAGGTTCACCTTTTCGATATTTAAGATCAACAAGATGGCTTCAGGTTTCTTTCCCCCCATCAAAACAGTCCTGGATACGCCATTAGGTAGGGACGATGCCCCCCCCCCCCCCCCCCCCCCTCTTTCCCTCAAAAGAAGCCATCTTTTTGCGCGAATTAGTTTCAATGTTTAACTATTCAAGCATAACAACATGGTTTCAGGAACGTTTTCTGGACCATTTTAGGGACAAAACTAGAACAAAAATTGCCTGCTTCGCGGGAGTTAGATTCAATGTTTATTTATTCAAGTTATAAAAAAAGGGCTTAAGGAACGTTTTTCTGGACCATTTTAGTATAAAAAACTGACAGTTTGTACGCTCAGGAACGTTTTTCTAGAGCTTTTTAGTGTTAAAATAGCCATTTTTTTGCGCGCTTCGCGCGAATTGGTTTCAATGATTATTAAAGCTTTATAACAATATGTTTCAGGAACGTTTCTGGATCACTATAGTTAGTAAACTATACATTTTTGCGCGTTTCGAGCGAATTGGTTTCATTTTTTTATTTATTCAAGCTTAAACAAAATGGCTTCATGAACGTTTTTCAGAACCATTTTAGTGTTAAAATAACCAGTTTTTGCACAAATTATTTTCAATGTTTTATTATTCAAGCCTAACAAGATTGCTTCAGGAACGTTTTCAGGACCATTTCAGTGTAAAAATAACAAATTTTTGGGCGTAGTTGGAATGTTTTATTATTCAAACTTAACAAGATGGTTTCAGTAACGTTTTTTAACCTTCTTTTTACAATAACCATTTTTTTTTTTTTATCTTAATATGTTGTTATTCAATTTGAACAAGACGTGCGCATAAGTTTCACTGATTATTTATTATTCAAGCTTAACAAGATAGCTTCAGGAACGTTTTTCTAAACCTTTATTTTTACAATAGCCAATTTTGTCACGCTCCGGGGGAATTATTTTTTACTTTGTATTATTCAATTTCAACAAGATGGCTTCATAAACGTTTTCTGAACCTTTTTAGTGTTAAAATATACATCTTTTGCGCGCTACGGGCGCATTAGTTTCACAGTTTATTTATTATTTAAGCTGAACAAGATGGCTTCAAGAACGTTTTTGTAAACCTTTATTTTTACTATAGAAAATGTGTGCCCGCTCCGCGCCTGTTATTTTTATACTACTTTGTTATTCAATTGGACCAAGATGGCTTCTAAAACGTTTTCTGGAACTTTTTAGTGTTAAAATAGACATTTTTGGCGCGCTACTCGCAAATTAGTTTCACTGTTTAATTGTCAGTCAAGCTTACTAACATGGCTTCAGGAACGAGTTGTTAAACCTTTTTTTTTACAATAGCCAATATTTTTGCGCTACGCGATAATCCTTTTTAATTTAATAGCAATTTCAAACCCTTACGCCGTGTTGTTTGCTTTTTCAAAATTGAAGGGGAAAAAAAAATCCAATTTTGAATGATATTGATAATAAGCCAATATTGATTGGAAATGAAGTTAAGGCTTTTCAATAAAATATTGGTCAAAATTACACACCAAATCGCACCAAATGGGTTCGAAAATTCAAAACAAACAAAAAATTCCAAGGGGGGCACATCCCCCTCAGATTCCACCCGTCTGCGTTACCGCGAATAGCGGTGCGAACCAATGAAATTTATTTTTAAGCCCCTCGGGTAAAAATATCCTGCGCACGCCTATGCTTATGACAATACTTTGGTTACTTTTTGTAGCTCTGTGTATGTTTAACTATAATAATACATGGGGTTCATTCATTAGTCAGTCGCAAGTTATTCATGCTGAACACTGCCCTGTTTAGGTTGACATAAGAGTGATCAATGAGGTTATTAAGCCCATCTTTGGAGCGCAATAAATGTGCCGGCTTGTATGTATTTTATGTTTTATATGGAACGATAGGGTAAGTGGATATAAATAAATAATAAATAAAATGTATCAAAGCTAATAGATTTTTTTTATTGAAATGAGTCACGTTTGATTGGCTCTTGCAGGTGTGAGGCGAGGGATTGTGGGACAATTGTCAATTAATCACTTTTGTCTGCACTATGCATTTTAAGATATTAACAATGAACGGAGTAAAACATGAATAAACAAAAGAAATGAAAAGGAATTTCAACCTAATATTTCACATAAAATCTGAATGCATAAACCAAATGTATCAAACTAGGTGTCATTTTAAAGCTAACAATATACACTTTGTATCCAAATAAAATATAATCCAAATAAGATCTAATCCAAATAAGATCTAATCTAAGTTTAATTTTGAACGACAAAATCCCTTTTTTGATGTGACTGGTCACAAAAATGCACTATTTATATATTGTTGGGATGCATTAGTAGATATCCAGGAGACAGGGGCTGGTAGGAAGCATATTGGGGGGGGGGGGGGGGGGGGGCAAAGGGAAAAGAGACAATACTACCTCAGCCAATGGTTATACAGTTATACTGGTATTTGTAAAAAATATAAAAAAGAATCTTACTATAATTTGCATAATGTTGTGGACAATCTGATAAATAAGAAAAGTGAGATAGTTTCCAAGTGCCGACATGAGAGAAAATAAATAATGTTAAACACAGTTTTCTCTATCTGTTCAGCGATGTCAGTGAGTTGCGTTTTCTTGCGCTAGCAGTGTTGAGCGAATTGAATATGCAGCATGAATTGCACGCGGGAACTGCGAATATTTTTCTCACTGACTTTGCTGAATGGAAGGAAAACATTTAGTTTGCCTGACAATCGTGCAAGCGAAAAACCTAAGGTAGCGAACTACATCATAAAAAGTGTTTTTAGTATGACTTATCCGGGGGGGTCAGTGAACATACTAAGCGGGTACGCATCCGCGTCCAAAAAAAACGTCGAAAAGGGTCCAAATTTCACCACACGACGCCGTCGACGTCTTTCTGAAAAAGGGGTACTTTTTAGGAGGAATCGCACTTAGGGTATCCATTACAGCATCAAGGTATCGACGTTTAGGGGTACTAATTGCCGGGTTAATTGTTGTATGCGTGACTTTTCAATAAACATGCAATATGTTGAAAACAATCTTCAATATTTCCCTACTTTTTACATTCATTCTACATCATGCATATGAGCACTACTATATATTACGCCATTTAGGGGTGCATTATTGAGTGTTGGTAACGCCGTTTAGGGTAGGGTTTGTATGTGTTACGCCATTTAGGGGTATCAAAACAGTGTCCCGGTTTACGCCATTTAGGGTCCATTTTTGAGGTGCTTGGACGCGCATGTGTACCCGCTTGGCATGTTCACTGACCCCCCCCCCCCGGATGACTTATAGCACGAGGCAGCGCATATATAGCTCTACTCAACGGTATTGAGCACTATCCGTCGTATATTGATACTCTTGTTTTATATGTATGTATGTCCGTATGTATGCATGCTCAATGGATCATTTAAAGAATGGTGATTTAAAGGGGCACTAAGAGATCCTTCATGAAAGAAGCCCAAACATTTTTCAGAAGTTGGGTTTTTCACATATATACGTACTAACTACCACCTAAAATGATAGAGCTTAATTTGCAGTATTTCATGTGAAATTCATGGATTTGATAGCGTTTTGAGCTTCGATAAAATCACATCGAATTCTACCCAAATTCATCTAAAAGGCCACAGATGGCTTTATACTTATTTGTTTCATGTTTATTCAAAATAACCTTGAAGACCACCCATGGCTTGTTGCGTGATGCATAGTCATGACATCCTAATTCAATTGGCGGTGATTTTTATCCAAAATACAAAAAAAGTGAAAAACACTAATATACCTTCGGAAATGCTGAGAAAAATGATTTTATTATTCATTTTTTCTGATTTTTGTTGAAGAAATCTTACATGAGAGGGTTTCTATGTACATTGTACATTGTATATCATCCATCTAAACAAGGTAAAAATGTTGAATTTCATTTTTTGAGAAATCTCTCTGTGCCCCTTTAAAGGCATATTATGTGATCTTTTCCAGAGAGCGCCCTCTATTCATTATTTTTTTTAAAAAGTAGATTTTCTTGCAGATTTACATTTCTGATCATAAATCGTACATACATTCCAAGTTACAGAGCGATACGATTCCTAATGACCTCAAAATCATGGTTTTAGAGTGAATTTAGAGTGAAAATATAAACTGTCGGTGTTATCCGACAGTTTATTTTCACTCTAAAATCATGATTTTGAAGTAATTAAGAATCGTATCGCCCTGTAACTTGGAATGTATGTACGATTTATGATCAGAAATGTAAATCTGCAAGAAAATCTTCTTTCAATTTTTTTTTCGATGTTGAGGGTGTTCCCTGGAAAGATCACATAATATACCTTTAAGTGATGATTTGGTTAAGTTTATCACCAAGGACAGGCCAGACTGCAAATAGCTGAATGTAATTATTTGCTTCATGTCATGTTTCCTTAAGTCAGCAAGTCCTGCCCTTTGTGTAGGAACCCATAGGATACAATTTCTCATGTTGCAAATGGCTGTATGCAGTTCCGAAACAATTACACATCGAGACATAATAGGTTTGTAAATATCCTTCAAAAGGAAATCACAAAATATAACAATTCGTTTGTGGCCCAAGACATTTTGAAGGCTCATGGAATTCAAGGAATGGTGTACGCAGATGACACTTTAGTTGTACTAGCAGGACGCCCGTCCTTCGGACGGGCTCTCCCGCTAGGGAGTAGGGCCTACCAGATAGAACACCTACAAAATGAAACAACACATAGGCCTAAGTGTTGGAAAATTTATAACGAAACACATAGGAATAGAACAATATTTAAAACATTTTTGTTTTAAATCAAAAGGTTTTGTATAATTTAAAAGTTTCAAATTTCAATTAACAAATTTAAAAAGACCCCCCGCACGCCCGTGGCATATTTCAACTCCAAGGCCTAAACCGTAACCATATCCCGTACCCCACCAGTCACTCCCCCGCCCTTCCCTCGCCCCCAACCCCGCTCCGTGGCATATCCGTTACGCAATTTAGCATCACATTTCTTCATTAACCCCCTGCCTCTCAAACCACATAATCATTACACACAGCCCCTATTCGCCACCGCCCCGCCCCGCGTGTGTGTGGGTGTAGTGCGTGTGCGCGTTTATTTTTCATGGCGCACTGCGACGCGTTATGTGTTACGCGCGCCGGCGCCGACTACATGGTTGCAGTACGCACAAAAATAAACAAACATGGCCCGTAGAAACAGTCTCAAAAGGCCCTGGATTTGACTCCTTTTTGCTCATATCTCGGTCAATTCTGTACGGTTTTCAGTCATTTATAGCTTATAACCCGTGTCAAGTCATCATCTATTATCAGTGCAACGTTCACGGCTTTTAGACGCAAAATGAGAAAGCCTTTTCAGGATACATACATACTCACACCCCTACTCACATACATACATACATACAACATACGGCTAATTATAGTAAGACTAGCGGGACGCCCGTCCTTCGGACGGGCTCTCCCGCTAGGGAGTAGGGCCTACCAGATAGAACACCTACAAAATGAAACAACACATAAGTGTTGGCAAATTTATGACGAAACACATAGGAATAGAACAATATTTAAAACATTTTTTTTTCTTTTTCAAAAGTTTTCAAATTTCAATTAAAAGACCCCGCCCGCCCACGCCCCGTGGCATATTTCAACTCCAAGGCCTAAACCGTAACCATCTCCCGTAGCCCACCAGTCACTCCCCGTCCTGCCCGCCCCGCCCGTGGCATATCCGTTACGCAATTGAGCATCACATTTCTACATTAACCCCCTGCCTCCCAAACCACATTACATCATTACACCCCCCCCCCCCCCCCCATTCGTCACCGCCCCCGCCCCGCCTGTGGCATATCTCAACCAAAGGCCTAAAGTTCCCCGCCCAGCGGCTTATCTCAACGCCAAGGCCTAACCTTAACCATCTCCCGTAGTGCGGCGTAGCCTATTTCTCCAATATTTGTCCGCCAGCGTGTCGCATACAGTATCAAATCCCACATCTGACACCATGTTATGTAATTTAGATTCACCATATCATGTTTTGTTTTATCAGAAACCATTATTTCATTACCTTATGACCCGCTGCCCCCCCCCCCCACCCGCCCTGCCGTCCCTGCCCCGTCCCCGTCTCCGCCCACGCCCCGTGGCTTATCTCAACCCCAAGGCCTGAACCATAACCAACCCCGTGTGGCGCAGCGTATTTCTCCAATATTTACCCGCCCGCGTGTGTAGGTGTACGTGGGTGTAGTGCGTGTGCGCGTTTATTTTGCATGGCGCACTGCGGCGCGTTATGTGCTACGCGCCGACTGCATGGTTACAGTGTACGCAGAGAAAAACAAACATGGCCCGCATGAGAAATAGTCTCAAAAGACGGGCTGAAAAGGCCTAAATTGGACATAATTTTGCTCATATCTCGGTCAATTCTGTACGGTTTTCGGCCATTTATAGCTTATAACCCGTGTCAGGTCATCATCTAGTATCAGTGAAATATTCGCGGCTTCAAAATGCAAAATGAGAAAGCCTTTTCAGGATACATACACCCCTACATACACACACACCTACATACAACATACGGTGAATTATAGTAAGATAAGGTGTTTGATCCTCCATCCTAGGCTGAGGCCATAGCATCAATCGAATCTTGTCTGACATCAGATCTTGGGCAACGTCAAACAAACTCAAAATAAACGATGCAAATATGCAGTACCGTATCAAGATCGAGAATTTGGATATCAGACCTGTGGATGGTGTAAGAGATCTTGGTGTATTCATTGATGGCCCACTCACCACGATGTCAAATCACATTGAAAATGTGTGTCGCATGGCCCTTATTTTATTACGGAATCTCGGTCAATTGCGCAAATACCTCGATCGTTCTACAACAGAGCGTTTAGTTCACGCTTTCATTTCTTCGCGACTAGACAGTTGCAATTGTCTTTTTTATGGACTCCTGGATACAGACATCTTAAAGCTCCAAACTCGGCTGCAAGCCTGGTTTCCGGTGGATGGGACCACTGAAAGAATGTGGTTTCTGATAAGAACAAAACATGGAATGGTGCACCTTAATCGCGTAGCATGATGTCAGATGTCAGATGTGGGATTTGACACTATATGTGGTAGCTCCCACTAGAGTCCTGATTATTTACAAGATTTAAATGATACAAAATTGCGTAACAGGGTGGGCTATGAGGTGTAATGAAATAGTGTGGTGTCTTAAAACATAGACGGTAAAAATCAATTTTTTTTACCGTCTATGCTTAAAAGTATAAACCATGGGATATAGCTTGGGGCAATGACGGGAAGCATTCAATTTCAGGTCAGAAAATAGGCCTTTGTGTTATATTTAACTCACAAATGTATTATTACCAATTTCGCGATAAATCTTCCAGCACTTGTTACAGTGAAACCTCATTAAAGGTATATTATGTGATCTTTCCAGGGAACGCCCTCAACATCGAAAAAAAATAGAAAGCAGATTTTCTTGCAGATTTACATTTCTGATCATAAATCATGCATACATTCCAAGTTACATGGCGATACGATTCTTAATTACTTCAAAATCATGGTTTTAGAGTGAAAATAAACTGTCGGAATCCCGACAGTTTATATTTTTCACTCTAAATTCACTCTAAAACCATGATTTTGAGGTAATTAGGAATCGTATCGCTCTGTAACTTGGAAGGTATGTATGATTTATGATCGGAAATGTAAATCTGCAAGAAAATCTACTTTCTAAAAAAATTATGAATAGAGGGCGCTCTCTCGAAAAGATCACATAATATGCCTTTAACACAAAGTCACAAAAGACACACATTTTCTGATAACTCAACAGTTTTTCAAGTCCCAAGCTTATATAAGTATTTTACATTACTATTAAACCTGATAACACAAAATTCCTGTTAACCCAAGCTAAATTGCGTGGCCCAAGCAACTTTGTGTTAATGAGGTTCTACTGTATGTGTTGTTTCATTTGGTAGGTGTTCTATCTGAAAGGCCCTTACTTTCTAGTGTGAGCCCGTCCGTAGGACAGGCATGCCGCTAGTAATAAGCATTGCGCTTTCAGCCATGTGCCCTTTGAAAACCAGCTTTGGATTAAAAGCTAATTATTTGTAGTCGAAGCCTTAGGCCAAAAAAAAATGTTGTGTTGCCCTCAAGTGCCAAAAATTAAAAATTGGGTCGGTCGGTCAGAATTTATTTTTTCACATTTTTTTTTTGGCTGAAAAATATTTGGGCTTACTTATTCATTTCAAGCAAGAAATAGTAACATTTAGACACTTTTAATCAAATTTAAATGTGACCCTAGTTTTTACGATTTTAGGGTCGGTCGCTGAGGGCAACACAACTTCTTCTTTTTTTGGCCTAAGGCGATGTAAAAAACGAAATCCTATGAGTGTTAACGTTGGGAGAAATGCATGCAAAATCCTCATTTGGGGTTACTTTTAGTTGCGGGAGAAATATTTGTTTTTCATTTTGGGTGTATTTGGATCAGGAGGATTGGTGGTTGTCTGCAAAATAAACCTTTGGTCAAGCATGCTTTGTATGAGTGTGGCCCAATTCCAATATATTTGGTCTTCTATAACTCATCCAGTAACCTACGAATGCCCCGGCGAAATGGTCCAAAAATCCGTCCAAAACGGTGTTATACTAATGCTTATGTTTTGCTATGATGACAAGTTCCCAAAGATTTTGACAAGTTATCAAACACTTTCGAGATGTATAAGGAGCACTGTTCAATGATATACTATCCCTTACATAGAGTTGTAAGCCAAGTTTGTTAGAAGATGAGGCTCGAATGTTTACTTGAAAATAGCACTCCACTTACATCTAGACTTGTTTTGGCTTTGTGTAAATATTTTATTTGTAAACTAAAACTTCCTTTACGGTAGATTGTGTATCATATTATTTAAAATACCTGATATTATGATCAAATCTTTCATCATTAGTAATGTTACTTTATTCAGCATGTTGCGACAACTGTTAACTAAAGGAAAAAAGGTTCTTGAACTCTTTTATTTTTATAAAAGTCAACTTTTGGTAAAAAGGTCCAATTTTGCAAAATCCCCCCCCCCCCCCCCCGGTGAAAAATCCACACTTTGGAAAAAAGGTCCACTTTTGACAAATTCACCCCCAGTCAACAGATTCACACTTGAAAAAGGCCCACTCTTGACAACCCCCCCCCCCCCCCCCTACCAAAAAAAGCCTGGCATAATACTGCATTTCTCTCATTTTCTGTGACATATTTGCTTTGCAAATCATCAATGTTTTAGCAAATAAATTGATTATAGAATCAATCAATCAATCAGTCTACCTTTGGCCCAGAAACAAATTGAAGCACAAATTCTTGGAAGTGTGCATAACTTCTAATATGGTTACCATGTTTACAAAAACAACATAATGAATCATTGAAAATGAAGGTGGGCGTTTTCCAACGTCATTATGCATCCCAGGTGGTTTTATCGGCATTCTTTAATTGTAAGGTTATTTATCCTTTGTCTTTTACAGATCCAGATACTTATTTACTCAAAGGTCTTTTCCTGTTCTGGTTTCCCTGTGGTGGACCTTGTCAGTAGTATTAGAGGTAAGCCGAACAGAACCGGTTCAACCGGTTCAATCCCATACTGTTGGGTTCTTGGGGGAACATTAAGTACTACATCAAAGGAGAATCACATACAGGTTTATCTTATCCATTCTATATCCAAGCATTTATTAGAGAGAGATGTTGTCAAGTTCGGATCCAGTAACACAAGTCATAGCTTCATCATTATGATAACACTTATATACAAATATGCAAATAATACCCCGCACATGTATGTTAATTGGCCTGTCTATCAAATGGGCACCCGCAGAGGCCCGCGACCTCTGCGGGGGAAACCAGATGCTGCCCGCAACCCCTGCGGGCCAGACCAGATGCTGCCCGCGACCTCTGCGGGGGGAAAACAGGTGCTGCCCGCGATGATTGCGGGCTGTGACATTGAGTCTGGATGGAAAGGCTGCTGGTACACAACAACAGTATAGGCATTGTGCAATGAGAATAATGTATCTAAATATAGGATCTCAACAATACACTTTTATTCACAGTCAGGTAGGTATTTATAATTGTAATTTTTTTTGATAATAACCGACCTGAAATAAGCAAAACAATCTTGCCGCATGAGCCATGTCAACCCATAATCATTCAAAACATTTTAGAAAACTAGTTTTTTGGAAAAGTGTTGAAAACCTCTGAAAACATTTCAAAACAGATTTTACTTATTTTTGAAACATTTTCGAAAAAACAAATATGCAGCTTATATCTGTTTGCGCACAAAAGTAATCCAAGCATGTACGATTTTAGAATACGCATGCATCACGCATGGTGCAGCTATGCGTCCTTCACTGTTGCATTATGCAAGCCTTGTACTCTACCGTATTAATTCGCTGCTGTAAGAAGGCTTGCCAATTTGGAACCGATTAAACTATACCCCCACTTAACATGTTCAGTATAAACTAAAACATACACTGGCCTAATTAGTGTATTTTGAGAGTCATGAATAAACTCTATCATTATATTATTATTTGAAATTGATTAATCAATATTAAATATGTTATCAACAGCCATTCAAAGTGAACAAAGCCCTTGAGGTTCACTAATAGCATCACTGCCAAATCATCTGTATCATTCATATCACTTCAACTAAAGCATGCTTCCTCTGTATTTGGGCAGCGATCTTATCAGCACTTGTGATTGTTAACAAAAGCGTAGTTCAACCATGCTAATGCTAATTTAGCGCTAAATTTCAGCTGGTAAAACTGCATTATAGTGAATTCATCGAAGAGCGATCTTTGGTGCTTGGATGGGCAGGGTGATGAGCAAAAATAAGATGTACTGTCTTCTGGGGTGTATTTGCTAGTTGTCAAAGGATCCCATTTTAATTATTCCAACCTCTGGTCGAACCTTATCTATAATGTGAATTGAAACAATTAAGCTGCCTTATGCAATATACACAACACATGCTTATTCTCATCACACACTGCATGTAGCAGCTATAGTGAATACATTCAAAGAGAGACAAATATCAAACAATTTGCGCTTTATTTGAAACCAAAAGGCTTTGAAATCGTTTCTATAACTGTTTGGCTTAGATATGATTGATTATATTTCAAAAGTCAGGGGTGGTGGGGGTGGCGGTGGCGCTGTGTACAATCTCTATGGGGAATATGGAAAACATTCCCAATTCTACGTTTAATTTACAATAACTCCTCATCCCGTTATGGTACAAACATGATTTTGCTATCATTTTATAGATTATTGTATATTCTATAAGTTTCTGTTTTAACAAACGTGTCAAATAGTATGTAACAATTGTAATCATGAATAAATTGCATTGTCCATGGCTTTTCCCCTATTCGCTACATAGTGAACTTGCCCAAATTCATCGCTGTTATTTTGACTAACCGATGATAGCAAAATTATACATTTTTGGAAAGCTCTCAAATAGGGGAATTCAAAAATGCCGTTTAAATCAGGATAGGGTGCATACCCCCCAAAATATTTGTAAACTCTAATAAATATGCAATTTGAACGTTTGTGCTCATTCACTTCCCGATATAGTATATTTCAACAAGTTGCCCTTGACAAACATTATGTTCTGATGGGTAATTGCATAAACTATGATTGGGATAGGTACACAAATATTATTGAGCTTTAATCAATCATTCTTAATCACATTACGTTACCATTAGGTTCTATCCAAATTCCGATACTTTATTTGGATTCCTTGTGAGATTACCGTTCTTTTTGGGGGCGAAGCCACCCTTATAGCATGAGATTGCAAAAACTTACACATTTTGGTCTTTCTAGACATAAGTGGGGGCCGCCATGTTTGCAGTCTTTGTAAATTACATGTACCTATGCAGTTTATTTCAACAGTACCCGCAGTCTGTGCTGGAGTCAAAGCTATATTTGTTTAGTTGATTAGAGATGTACTACTCCCAACAGAGCGACATAATAGCTTATCTTGTTTGAGCTTATCTTGTTTGACCAAGGTCATATACCTAGATTGTTCTTCAGACTGTACACCCCCCCCCCCCCCCCCTCCCCCTCCATGCACACAAATCAACTTTATTGGTTTCCTGTACTATTTTTAGACTGCGGTGTTTTGATTCTTTTTTGTCAATATCCTGGGATATTGACATTTGAATTCAGATTCAGGCCTTGTGGTAGAGTCTATGAATTGCTTTCATGTATCTTGAATCAGTATTTGTACACAGATGTCTTTAAAATGTATATTAGATCTGGATATGAAAATATGAACACATATGTTGTTACAATTGTGGAGAAATGGTTTAAATAATATAAAACAAATGATAGAGTTTTGCAAAATCTGCGACATTCGTCGTGTTTACTATATTCTGTTTGGTATATAAATGTAACGGTCAGATCAATAGACCCCCATACAAATTGCTAAAATGTCGCCCCCTATAATTTTTATTAACTTGTGTGGTCATACTTATTGACTATAGAGATAACGTATGGGTGAGTCATCTCATCATGATCCCTGTTTCCATCTTAACCCTGGGCCACAAAGGTAAATAAACACTTTGTGATTATGCCTACAGCTAAGATGCACACGGGTGTCCTGCAGTACGTGTGATAACGCGAACCATATTTGCATATAGGGCGTTTTTAAATAAATAGCGATGATATTGTTTTAATCAAGTTTTGCTGTGTTAAACAACCATAATGACAATTTTTAATGTTCATCTTGAATTCTGAAGTAAATTTTTAAACATTTAACATTTTCAACACCACTTAATGTCCCTATAAATGTAACTACCGGGGTCCAAGGGTGATTATTATGGGATAACAACGTGGTGGAAATTACTATGGGATGGTTGGATATATATATCTTGGAAGCTGCTATATTTTCCGAAGCTGGCGATGTTTATAAAATGTAACATAACTTATATTTTTATTCCTTGTTCAAAAAATGTTACTTATTATTTGAAGTTTTGATGTTCCTGTTTTTTGTTTTTTTTAAATATGTGCTTACTCTTATTTATCTGTAGGGCCTATCCTCTCTCCATTTTTTCTCCAACTTTTACCAGTTTTTATCCCCCCAAACTTGTTTATTTAATATTCATAACCTTAAAACATTCTTAGTTTTTTTAGTCGGGTTAATTTTCAACCCGACCTCATCAAATGTTGAGATACACAGGTGGGGCCTCGTGGGATAGAATAATGAGTCAGACGATGGAGGGTTTCAGAGAGAAAAGTGAGCCCAGCATTAAAACAAAGAGTTTTTGTTAAAATACATCATACACTGTCTAAATCTTCTTTTTCATATTTCCTTTGTGTCGTCTGTTAATTTCATTTTAGGATGTTGACCAGTTTTTTGTAAATACCTTGTTTGGTTTGAATTATAGAAAATACATACACACTTTTCCCTGGTATTTTGGTATGAAACAGATGTTTGGTTACAAAACATGCTTCTTTCTCTTGGATCGCCCCCATTCCATTTCAATGGAATTTTTATTATGGGGTAGATCAAGTAGTTATTTCGATATGCTAATTCGAATCTTAGATGGTGTAAAATGTAAAAATCGGGACATGCAACGGGAAGGGTGGCGAGTTCAAAACACATGGCCTTATGGCAATTTTTCATTCAAACTGATTCCATAGATTCCATCAATATTTTCGTCATAAAATAGCCTCCTCTCCCAGTCAGTGGAATGGCTGGGTGACGTCATTGGAACTGACTATAGTACTCTGTATTTTCCCCACTAGGGATGACGAAACAAAAAACCTTGTGCTACAAATGGACAGACCTCAAATAGGGTTGGTCGATTGCTCGTTTTTGTGTGTGTGTGTTTCTATGACACTAATTTTTTTTATTTTTTAAATAGGGCCTACTTAAAATCAAATTTAATTTCCTAAAACGTTTCAAATATGGGCCAGTAATTATTTGTAAAGAAACATTTTCCCAACCGTACTCTTGTTGAAAAGTTATGGGCAGTATCATTCAAAACTGGCAATTTGGCAATTCCGAGGAAATGCTGATAATATAACCTCCCCCCCCCAAAAAAAAAAAAAGATAAAATAAAACAAAATGACGTGGCCTTTGCAAACAATCATAAAAACTGAAAATCTAAGGTCAATTTACTTTTTTTCCCCTTCTTTTGTTTTTACGATTGTTTTTTAATTTATTTATTTCATCTTTGTTAATAATAATAATAGGCCTTAATTATAATAATAATACATGGCGGTAATTCACTGCATTTTGGTCTATAACGTCTGAATAGAACATATCTTGCGCCTAAGATTTTACAGAAATTATGATAAAAATATGGGTGTTCTTTAGTGATATCAAAATATGTTGATGTGAAGAAGAAGAAAAAAATAAAGTGATTGGAACATACACCTTTAAAACAGTAATCTACTTTGAAAAAAGAAGTTTACTTGTTCGTGAGGGTATTGCTTTGCTTTAATGCAAGAAAAAAGGTCTTACATTACATAGATTGCTAAAGGCATATTATGTGATCCTTTTCATGGAACGCCTTCTATCTTTAATTTTACCTCTAAATGCAGTTTTATATTAAACTACATTTATAAACATGAAACTAAATCATCGTCTAAGTATTGGAGCAATGTACTTCGTAATTCAATTACTTCAAAATCAAATTTTGAAAATAAGTTATATTACCCCACAGTTTAGTTTATTTTCTGAGTGATTTCTCATTCATATGCCGTTTACAGTGTTTCCAGCTATGATCACAACTGTATAGATGGGGTGACACACACAGAAAACACTGTGTAAAAAAAATACACAAATTATGTAAAAATTACACAATCTGTGTAAAAATAGAACTCCATAATACTATGTAAACAGTTGTGTAAAGCTTTTGCATAGGAATTTACACAAGCTTGGGTATATATTACATGTTTTATGTAAACTCTTACATAATAATTATGGAGTTCTATATTTACATAATTGTTTACATAGTGTTGACGTCACACCGGGCAAAACGTGGCTAGTTGCCATTGTTCTTTGCCCGGCAGTTTGCGCACGCATCCTGTTTTGTGTAGGACTCATGCTTTTAAAACTCGCGCCAAAGCATTATAAAGGGCAATACGGCATAGCGGACAGTGTTGTGGTCATATGGTGTTCCCTCAAGCGTGTATCGACAGTCCAGTCCCATCGACCGTTGCGTTTGTTGATAAACATTGGATGTAAACAACGGTCACCTCATCTATACAAATTAAGTCAATAGTGCTTTGCGAAAAAAATGTTGACAAATTCACAAAATTGGAAGCAGATTTCCTTTATGATTTTGTAAAGTTTTACTTTTTATGGAAAATACAGTCAAGATTTATGAGTCCAGGAAACTATTTCCTGATAAGTCAAATTTCATTTCAATATATAAATATAAGAGACAGAAATAGTGGAAAAAGTGGAAAAAGATCACATAATATTACTTTAAAATTAGACCTTATTCTGGTCTAATGGAGCTAGGGAGACATGTTTTCGGTAAGTTCAAAGACATTTCTTTGTTGCCAAGCACATTGTTGGGTTCAATTCAGAACTGTAAATGTGGTAATTTTTGCGCGATTATTTTTGCAGATTTTCAACATGTTGAGTGTTTTTAAATGTGTGAGTTGATATTTTGTGGCAGCAGTTTTAGCGTGAAAATACATGTAGTGCAAAAGTTTCCACTTTTACAGTATGTGTTTACTATAGCATATATTGGTACTGTATTCAGTTTTGTATGCCTTCAACTCCTGTCTCCAACTAATCCGTGCAGTCTCAATGGTTTAGTCATCGACATTTAATTATTTTGTATCCCTAACCATGCCAAATCCAATAAAAACATAGCGATCATATAGATACATATAGGCTCCAAAAAGATGTTATGATAGCGTGGTGCGTGATACACCTGGACACCGGCTGCGGCAGCCTTTTTTTGTGTGTCATTATTTGTCTCTGTGTTCCCCCTGTTAGCTTTATTGCTACACACCCCTCGAATGGGTTTGGGTTATTGAGCCACTTTTCCACCCTATAATTGAAGAAGTCAAAAGACCCTTAGGGCAAGGGGAAAAACCTTTTTTGCTTGTTCGCCAAGGCGAACTAGCATATATAGGCTTGGAATTGGTACGCGTTTGTATGGCTCCGTTCCGAGTGTCACTTTGCACAGAAAACCTAATTGGTGTCACTGGTATAATATGCCAAACGATACTTTCATACGCTCATAATTGATGGACGAGAAGTGTGCCATCCGTGTCGATGGATTTGATTGGACGAGAGATTGATATATCATCGCCATTGAATATTAAACTGGGTAGGCGTTGTAACTGGTACTTATACCGAACATTGTATGGGCGGCCAATGGGGTTAAATATATTGAATATATACTTGGAATTTGTTAGAGATTTATAAATGATAACTTTTTTATAATGAATATTAATAAGTAATATGAATATCCATGATTAATTTGGGATCCTCTTGAATCATCTCGGTTATCTCGGTCAGTGGCGTAACAGCCGGGGGGGGGGGGGGGGGTAGGGGGTCGCACAGTGCCCCCCTGAAGGTGCTCAGCAGGAAATTCAAACCTACCCACCAGGAAAAATGGAGGGGAAGGGAAAGAAAAGAGAGAGAGAAAGGGAAAAGGGAGGAAAAAGAAAAAGGAAAAGGAGAAAAAAAGGGGAAAGAAATAAAAGAAGAAAGGGAAAGAAAGAAAGAAAATTTCGCCGTACAAAAAACACAACAGTCAACACATTGTTGACTGTTGTGTTTTTTGTACTGCGAAATTTTGTTACTGTGCGAAATTTTGTGACCGTGCTTGGCCGCCCATACAATGTTCGGTATAAGTACCAGTTACAACGCCTACCTAATAGGCTAGCTGTGTCATGAACTTTTCGTGAAATTTTGAAGTGGATTTGCGTGATAGATCGCAGTTGTCTTCTTCATTATCTATAGATTATAAAGGGCCGTGTACTACATTTTTATTACACTTTTAAAAACAGCTCATAATCTAAGATCAAGTTGAGACTCGATTTGACTCATACGGTGAATTTTGGAGTTTAATTTTTGGTAGACGGAAGGTTTATTTCGTATGCTTTCCGCCATATGAAAAATACGTTGATTTTCGTCTTATATAGGAAATGTATATTACGTAATGGTTTGAGAAATTGTTTTCCAATTGATCCATCAGAGAGTTATCTCTAGAACAGGTCTGCAACTGATTTTTGTCTGCATTATTATTTTTGAGTGATTTTTGGCCAGTTTCAGTTTAACCAATGAATGAATTTGTAGTAAGCTTACTTACCATTTAAGCTTACAACTTCTGACTTTGATATTTCTAATCCGAGATTTTAACCACCCATAATCATGTTGATGGTGCTAGGGCATCTAGTACAACAAATGTCTTTTGATCACAAATCTGTTACTGATTATAGGTAGCTCAAATTCGTATCATAAAAAGCAAATAAAGCCCGGTTTAATAAAGGCACATTATATGATATTTGCCTATTTTTTCGGAATTGGTTGAAAAAAAACCACATTTTTCCTTGAGATTTCTACACGAATGTCATTTATGTTCTCAAATTGGTTGCGGATTGACCGTGCAGTGATACTGATATATGATACGTAGCTCAAACTGTGATATCGTCCTTTAAAAAGTAAATCAGGGCACATTATATGAAGATACTTTAGCATATGGCTAGTTTGTCCACAATTGAATTGGTCGGTAAAAAAACTGTTTTTCCTTGCGATTTCATAGGGAATGTCATTTATGACATCAAATTGGTTGCGGATTGATCGATCAGTGACACAGATATTATACGTAACTCAAAATGTGATATCGTATCCTAAAAAGCAAATCAGGGCACATATGATAGTTTGTCTATTTAGTCCCTAATTGGTAGAAGAAGAAAAAAGTGTTTCCTTGTGTGATGTCAACGGCAACGCTATTTGTCGTCAAATTGGTTGCTGATTGACCGATCAGTGACACCGATATCATATGTAGCTCAAAATGTGATATCATATCCTGAAAAGCAATTCAGGGCACATTATATGATATTTAGCCTATTTTGTCCGGAATTGGTTGGAGAAGAAAAAAACACGATTAGGTTTTGCGAATTCAATGTGAACGTCATTGTCGTCAAATTGGTTGCGGATTGACCGATCAGTAACACCGATATCATACGTAACTCAAAATGTGATATCGTATCCTAAAAAGCAAATCAGGGCACATTATATGATAGTTTGTCTATTTAGTCCCTAATTGGTAGAAGAAGAAAAAAAGTTTTTCCTTGTGTGATGTCAACGGCAACGCTATTTGTCGTCAAATTGGTTGCTGATTGACCGATCAGTGACACCGATATCATACGTAGCTCAAAATGTGATATCATATCCTGAAAAGCAAATCAGGGCACATTATATGATATTTAGTCTATTTTGTCCGGAATTGGTTGGAGAAAAAAATCATTGCGATTTCAACGCGAACATCCTTTATGTTGTCACGTTGGTTGCGGATTGACCGATCAGTATAACACCGATATCATACGTAACTCAAAATGTGATACGTATCCTAAAAAGCAAATCAGGGCACATGATATGATAGTTTGTCTATTTTGTCCGGAATTGGTTGAAGAAAAAAAAATCACGATTTGGATTTGCGATTTCAATGTGAACGTCATTGTCGTCAAATTGGTTGCGGATTGACCGATTTGTGACACCGATATCATATGTGGCTAAAATGTGATATCGTATCCTAAAAAGCAAATCAAGGCACATCATATGAAATTTTGTTTATTTTGTCCGCAATTGCTAGGAAAAAACCCTGTTTTCCCCAGCGATTTCAACGTGAACGTCATTTATGTCGTCAAATCGGTCGCGGATTGACCGATTAGTGACACAGATATCATACACAGCTCAAAATGTGATATCATATCCTGAAAAGCAAATCAGGGCACATAATATGATATTTAGCCTATTTTTCCGGAATTGGTTGAAGAAAAACCCAAATTTTTGCGATTTCAATGTGAACATCATTTATGTCGTCAAATTGGTTGCGGATTGACCGATTAGTGACACTGATATCATACGTAGCTACAAATGTGATATCGTATCCTAAAAAGCAAATCAGGGCACATCATATGAAATTTTGATTATTTTGTCCGCAATTGCTAGGAAAAAAACATGTTTTTCCCGGCGATTTCAACGTGAACGTCATTTATGTCGTCAAATTGGTCGCGGATTGACCGATTAGTGACACAGATATCATACGCAGCTCAAAATGTGATATCATATCCTGAAATGCAAATCAGGGCACATTATATGATAATTAGCAATTTTTTTCCGGAATTGGTTGAAGAAAAACCACAATTTTTGCGATTTCAATGTGAACGTCATTTATGTCGTCAAATTGGTTGCGGATTGATCGATTAGTGACACTGATATTATACGTAGCTACAAATGTGATATCGTATCCTAAAAAGCAAATCTGGGCACATTATATGATATTTTCTGGATGCATGATATGGGAATTGCTCACATAAAACTCTAATATGTTTCACACTTGTTACAAGCATTTCCCTTTTTAAAGGGTTTTTTATTACCCTTTTGCCCAAGTTGTTGAAAAGGACACCCATATTCTTTGAAAGTGAAATGGATGATTTTGATACCCGCTATAAGGAAGAGCTTGCATGAGTGTTTGTTGTGGTAAAAAGCACCCTTAACCCTAAGTCTGCTTCGTACAACCACAGATGGTGGAAACAAACCTTTTCCTTTTCCTTGTCACTCTATGAACAACACTCTCTGGCTTGCAACACGCGCTGTGGTGTATGTACCGATAGAGGGCTCACTAACTGTGACCGCCTCCCATCCTCTTGATCTCAAATTACCATTTTTATTTTTCAATGAAAACATGGACCAGCCTGTATACTTGGCGCAGTATACTGCGCCAAGTCCATGCGCCAAGTCCAAGTAGCCTTTTTAACACCCGTGGTGTACTGGAGAATCCCTTGACCTGTGTGCCGGAGGTCCGTGGTTCAAATCCCGGGGGGTTGCGACGATATTTTGGGTCACTTTCAGCTGTGTGGGGAGAAATCTGCGAAAAGTGGGGGGTAGAGTTAGGGTTAACACTTTCCATGTGGCAGTTGTCTGCAGACGACATTCCAAAATTTCACAAAATGTTTCAAAAATGTCAAAATTGAATGTCATTACCATATTTGAAATCACCATGTGAAATGCATAGAAATAAAGTACCAACATGCCTAGTATTTATTCAGTAATCCCTTGGATAGATAGACCTTGAAAGTTGGAAAAGGTTTCTGAAAAATCTGTTTTGTATATGGTAAAACCAATAGCAGAGTGGAAAGTGTTAAAGGTGGGTAACCCTATTTCTGCCAACATTTATCACTGAGTGTTTACTAGTCTACACATGAAAGCACATCATCAGTCATGTTCCAAAATTGGCATTAAATTTCTGCAGTCATTCTTATGATTAGAAGCAAAAATCCTTTTGAGATTTTCCCATAGAACACAGTGTACAAACTTGGGTGGTTAAATAGGTTCCCTATTGGCCTATGTTTACTTGTTGTATGAGTTTACCTAAACTGTCACTACTGGTTTACCATGAGCAACCATGAATGCACACAAATACTTTGTCCTGGTCTTTGTGACTTATCAGGAAAGACTTTATTGGACTCATAAATCTATGTTGACTGTATTTTCCGTAAAAAAACCCATCACCGACTGTTACTAAATCATAATGGAAATCTGCTTCCAACATATTTTTTCGATTTTCATCATAAAGCATCCAGAACTGTGTACACTTGTTGCGACAGTAGCCGGAAACACTGTAAAAACGGCTTTAACTCATTGTCAAACCATTGTATTCTATTTTTAAAAAACATTCAGAAAATAAACTGTTGGATTTAAAACCAGACAACTTATTTTTAAACACATTTTGAAGTAATAGGAAATGTATTGCTCTGTAACTTTTAATATATTTTAGTATCATGTTTATAAATGTGACGCGATCAAGCGGAATGAGTCGTATGTCGGGAATATTGATTTTGAGTTACAGATAAAACGAAGTGACAAATTCTTATGTTTTACTTTGTTTTCTCAGTTGGTATACTGTTTGTAACTTAAAAACTAGAAGTTAAATTTTAGTGGGGTTTAGACCATACTGTATCATTTTCACGTGCTTTAAAATGATGGACAAATATCAAAATTCAAAACTGCCGACATGTGACTCATTTCGCTTAATCACGTCACAAATGTAGTTTGACACAAAAAACACATTTAGTTTTAAAAACATTAAAGATAGAGGGCGTTCCATGAAAAAGATCGTGTATGCCTTTAAGGTGGTAATTCATGACATTTCGGCTCATAGCATCTGAACGAAACATCTCACAAGCCTAAGGATTTTGCAGGCTGTGATTAGAAAGATATGGGCCTTCTTCTCATACCAAAATCTCACAGCAACCTAAGCGTTTATCCCATAATCATGATAATACTACGAAATATATAATAGATAGGCTTTTTGTTTGTTCAGATCCGGTGAGATAAACCATGAACTCTACAGGAATGTGTATGTTACAAAAAAAGCAGCGATATACAGGGTGAATCAAGACTGCAATAGTGGAAAGAAGCCATTTTGTTTTCAAAACCAAAATGAATTTTAAATTTCTTTAAACGTTGCAAGAATGATGTATTTAATCCTAACTTTGTGTGAAAAAATGAAGTCGATCGCATTTTTCAGGGTTTTTTTGGTGACCCTCTTTGCTGCACAACCAACTTTACCTGTTTGTCCACGAGCACAGGGATTTTCATTTGAAAAATGGCACACATTGCATTTTCATATTTGAATATCCCGCCAACAAAAAATGGAAAATGTTAGTTTTTTATTAAAATTTAGAACATTATACGCTTTCATAGCATGGGTATGATTATAATTGATTATGCTTACTTACATGTAAACAAGAAAGGATGCATCAAATTTCAATAACATCACAAATGAACTAAAGTTACCAAATTTGAATGAGAGACACATTTTGCGATCTGATGCACATTTTGGGTATCTCGTGGACAAACGTGTGAAATGGGTGCACTGGTCAAAAGGTTCACCAAAGACAAACGAAAAATGTGATCGACTTCATTTTTTCACACAAAGTTAGGATTAAATACATCATTCTTGCAACGTTTAAAAAGTTTTAAAATTCATCTTGGTTTAGAAAACAAAATGGCTTCTTTCCACTATTGCAGTCTTTTTGACTCACCCTGTATAATGATATAGGTTGGTTGAGGAATTGAACCCAGGATTCTTGCGTGTGATGCTACACTAGATTAACTGTTTTGGCAAAGTCGTTGATAAAGATATATTTTATAGTAAGGAGTTTTTCAAGCATCACATTTCTTATGCGCTGCTGATCCTCATACTTCTTTCAAAATTAAAACAATGAAGCGATTAGCATTTTAAACAATGGAAAATGTTCATTAGGACTCCAGCTTCTTGTGGGTGCTGTTCAATCGCTAATCGCTCCAGTATTACGTGTGCTCGGGCTATGAGAATTTAGTGCAAAATGTCACAAGTTGTTACTGTGGTTCCATGTTTAAAATCAGTGGCGTAACAGCCGGGGGGGGGGGGGGGGGGGGCAGGGGGGCACAGTGCCCCCCTGAAGGTGCTCAGCAGGAAATCCAAACCTACCCACCAGGAAAAATAGGGGGAAGGGAAAAGAGGAAAAGAAGGGGGAAAGGGAAAGAAAAGAGAGAGAGAAAGGAAAAAGGGAGGAAAACGAAAAAGGAAAAGGAGAAAAAAGGGGAAAGAAAGAAAAGAAGAAAGGGAAAGAAAGAAAGAAAATTTTGCAGTACAAAAAGCACAAATTATTGACTGTAGTGCTTTTTGTACTGTATTCACGAGGTGACTGACTGGGAAAAAATTTGGGGCAACCTTTTACGAAAAATTCCGGGACGGAATTATTCTAACCAGGAATTTTTTGGGCTGTGCCCCCCCCTGACAACCAACCTCTGTTACGCCCCTGTTTGAAATGGTTACAGGCTGAAATGCTATGAGGGAAGATCATCAAGGCTGCTGTGCCAAAGTCTCTTGATTGGTTTACACAGCTTGAATTGAATTCACATTTTCATTCCAAAGGATGTGTACTTTATACCCAAGCCCTCTATATTTTCTCATCTCTGTCCCCCTTAAAATTTTAATTTGTGGAAAAAAGAGCAATATGAATATGAAATAATTATGTTTGAAAGGTAAAACATTGCAGAATACATTTTATTGACTTGAAATGGATTACCCTATGATTTATTAGCCAATTTTTTGTTATTGGTAATCATTCCATGAAAAATCAATCAATTTTGTTGCTCAAATTGCCCTATCAATATAGAACTTGTCATGTAAAGCATGTTGCACGCTATGTTGTGTCTCTTAGCACATACTTTGAAAATTAAAATGCTACACACTAATAAAAATGGTTTCAAAAGGGTTCTTTTGCTGTCCTTTCTCAGGAAAATCCATAAAAGGTTCTCTAAAAATGTGAAAAATACCATTTCCAGTTTTATTAAGAAGTTAAGAACCTCTCTCTTTAACCACTAAATTAAGTTCTTGAATATTTGAAGGACCAATAACCGGTTCTGATGTGTCACATTTGAGGTATATGTTTTGTCATCAGAGTGTAACACCATTGCAAGTGACATTGGTGACATTATGTTTTTACATATCACGGAAGAATAGGATACCGCGTGAAACAAACCAAACCTGTTGTACGGGCCCGACCAACACATTTCCCCCCAAATTTGCAACAACATCAAACAAACAAAAATAGAAAAATGTTGAGCTTTTTATTTCGAATTTTTTTTATTTTTAATTTGACATTTTTTCTGAAATGTTCACAAAATGCACAAAAAATTCCTGAATTTGTTTTTTTTGGGGGAAAATGCCTGATCGACCAACCTTCCCTGAGGGCAAGGGCGTCATCCCATTTTTAAAAGTGGGGGGGGGGGGGACACCAGGCGCGGGATCTATAAACGGTTAGTTGGCGGCCCAAAAAATGAAATTGATCAGGTATCATCAAAGCGGTGCACAGCACCGCCCTCCGAGCTATGCTCGGACAGGGGGGAGTCTGAGGGGGGATGTGCCCCCCTCATAAGTAGAAAAAATTTCAATTTTGGAACTCATTTGGTGCGATCTGGTGTATACTTTTGACCAAAGTTTATCGAAAAGCCACCTCTTCATTTCCAATAAATATTTTGGGTTTTTTTTGTCAATGCAAGAAAGAAGTTGAGCATATTTTCCTGATTTAAGTATAGATTGTTTAAAAGCTCAAACAGGGGAAACTACTTTGCTAGCGTGCAAAAAATGCTAAATAATAAAAAGGTACAGAAAACGTTTCTGAAGCCATCTTGGTCCAATTTAATAACAAAGTAGTAAAAATAATTCACGCCGAGCGTGAAAAAATAGATATTGTAAAAAGAAATTTTTAGAAAAACGTTCCTGAATCCATCTTGTTAGGCTTGAATAATAAATAAACAATGAAACTAAAATGCGCGTAGCGCGCAAAAATTGGTTATTTTAACACTAAAATGGTCCAGAAACCAGTTCATGAAGCCATCTTGTTAAGCTTGAATAAAAAACAATGAAACCAATTCGTTCGAAACGCGCCAAAATGATCCAGAAAACGTTCCTGAAACATGTTTTATAAAGCCTGAATAAACATTGTAACCATTTTGCGCAAAGCGCAGAGAAAAAATGGCTATTTTTAACACTAAAAAGCTCCAGAAAAATGTTCCTGAGCCATCATGTTTAAACTGTCAGTTTTTAATCTAAAATGGTCCAGAAAAACGTTCCTTAAGCCATCTTTTTATAACTTGAATAAAGAAACATTGCCAACTCGCACGAAGCGGGCAAAAATCTTTTTTTTTTCTCACTAAAATGGTCCAGAAAACGTTCCTGAAACCATGTTGTTAAGCTTGAATAATGAAACATTGAAAAATCCGCGCAAAAAATGGCTTCTTTTGAGGGGGCATCATCATCACTCATCATCATCATCATAATTAGACACTTTCAGCCTCAGGGTTATTCAAAAAAGTGGGGGGGGGGACATCTGCTATTATGTCCCCCCCCCACTTTGAAAAGTGGGGGGGGGGGACGTGTCCCCCTGTCCCCCACCCATATGACGCCCCTGCCTGAGGGGTCGCCTATTGAGAATTCCCGATATAACCTTTACAATAGAATACCAATTCCAATACCTTTTTAAAGCTTAGAAAATTAGAAGAAGAAAAAAAACACAAATAAATGTAAAACCCTTGAAATGATTGAAAGATTTTAATTTCTCATCTCTTCTTTCTTTGCCCAATCCCAACATCTGCTACTATATAAAAACAAAATCTGGCGAATGTTGCAAATAACTGCACATAATTATTACAAACCGTGCAGCGCTCCATTTTATTATAATGTTTTCATATCAAGTTTCTTTTAATACCAATTAAACAAATCCATTAGCAGAGGAGTAGCGTTCAAAAGCATGCCACTGATCAGACTAAACACACTTTAACAAAGAGTATTATTGATTATGAATCTATGGACTCCATTTTAGACACAGAAAGTGGTTTTTAATGGGGTTTTTATTGTCAGATCATTGGTAGCATTGACCAGGATTGATAGCATTTTAACACGCAACCATGCACATGGAATGGACAACTAAATAATCATAATGCAAATCCCTTTTTAATATACCATTTTTTATACTGGAAATCAAACAAACAAAAACCTCTAATAAATTAGGTAATTAAATGATTTTTAAAAAATTTTAAACAGCCTGATGGATTTTGCTGGTGGATACCTTGGGATTCTGTCATGCTGTACACTCTTAGAAAAAGGGTTCTCGGTTGTTCTATAATTATGTAGAACCCTACGAGACAAAACAAATCTATAAATGTAGAAAGAAACCAAAAAGGTTCTCTCGAGACCAAATTCAGGTTCTAAAGAACAAGAAAGAACCTGTTTAGGTTCTTCCTAGAATCATTTTGGTAATTTTCTAGAACCTTTAAAGGTTCCTAGTACAGGACAGTTCAAGAACCTTTAATGGGTCTAATTGGAACCTTTTTTCTAAGAGTGTATTGCTCTCGCTCTAATGCACATCATGCAATACAAAATACATATTCTATTGTGCAATAAAAAATTGATATTTTGTTGTTACAGGCTTTTTCTTTGTCTTTTCTAACTTTGATTTATCTTTTTTTTATAATTGTTTGTCTCAAGGTTTTTCAGGCAGTCAAAAAAGTTATTTACATAAAAAACAATAATAATTTTGGAACAAGTATTCAACGACCAGGTGGCCTTTTTGTTCATAATCCTATGTAGGCCTACACTTAAATACAATTTGTGACCACTTTTTAATATGGTGCATAAGTTGACGTCGTCCAATTTGACCCCATCTATTTAAGAGTGTATGTGCTGTGCTACATTGTATTATAGTATAGAGTCATGAGTGTAGGCAATATAAACCTTTCTAGAAATTTGTAATGGTGATGTATTGTGAGCGGGTATTTTTTGAAGGACACGCCCAGTCCTGTCTCTACCATGATTGTATCAAAGGTTGTTTTTCACAAACAATTTCACCAAAAATTTTACTTTCTCAATTAGAAAGTTTACAAATTCAGATTATTGGGTAATCTGTCACACCCGACTGATCATGTTAAGTCATAAAACTCACATTCATTGCTTAGGTGATGAGAAAAAACCCACCCTGAGCCTGTATGATCTACGGGCCTGACCGATTAATTTTTTTCTAAAAACTTTGGAAAAATCATTTTTTATTATTTTGTTACAGATTTTTTGACAAATCTTGATTGACAAATCTTGATTTGTTAAAAAAAAATTGAATTTTGTGTCGATATATTTTAAATGAACATGTTAAAAACATTTCGCAAATGTTAGGGACAAAAACAAAAACAAAGCAAAACAAAAAACGCACAACTGACTGACCCTTTGTGCCTTAAAGGCATATTATGCAATCTTTTCCAGGGAACTCCCTCAATCCTCAAATTTACATTTCTGATCATATATCGTAAATACATTCCAAGTTTTTGTATTTGTATTAATTTTGTTTTTGTATTTGTAGTTAAAGGGCAATACGATTCCTAATTACTTCAAAATCATGGTTTTAGAGTGAATTTAGAATGAAAATATCAACATATTACTTCTACCAAACAAGGGATCTTTGATTCATATACAGATTGGGGGGGGGGGGGGGGGGGGGGGGGGGGGAGGGGGGGGGGGGGTTGCCTTGTGAAATGAATTAAAGTTTACATCAGATAAACTCCAGGGTTTTCAGGTGTTTTCTACATATTCACCTGTGCTAACCAGTAAGTGCAGGTATAAAAAAGAATCCATCAGCATTTCAGGTGAATTGATGTATCCCGGCCCCTAGTGCTATGAAACATTTCAATTAAATATTGAATAAGCCTAATTCAAAATTAAAGTCCGCATCATATGATTAATGTAGTATGTGAGGCAGAAAAGCTTGTCATTTGCAACCAAATAAATATACTGTCATCCGCGGTCGCATTCTATTGAAGTTGGTGTCAATTAATTTTGTGATCCTACTATCATTGAATATTACTAAGGCCAAACAAAGAAGAATGGATTGTCTCAAAAACATTTGGAAAAATAGCTAAGTGCTGTGCGATTTTTTTTTTTTAATGTTTTTTTTTAGAAAATAGGCTATGAGGTAAGCAATTTTGTTTGAGTTTTTTTGCTAATCTATTAAAGCTTACAAAGATCTTTTTTAATTTTAATTTTTTAAATCCAATAACAACAACAAAATCCAAAAAAAAATCCACCCCCCCATTTTCTTTGAACTTTTTTTTTTAGGCCTCAGCGCATAGACCTAGGCGCAGTAGCTCATTTCACATACCAATGCGGGCGGGCTTCTGAGACGAACCTTCTTCTTTGTTTGGCCTAATATATTAGGTCGTGTGCCACGAATTGGAACCCCGTATTTTGAGGAGGTGTGACATTTTTACACTGTTAATGATGTTTATATTATCACCGTTTCTATATTTCTCGTCATAAAATAACAAATTTGGTGTCATTACAAAGCACAATAAATATTCTTTCCATACCATCCACAAAATAATGTCTTAATTATTTCAGTTTTAATTGGGAGCAAATAATTGATCAACGGGTGCTTGGGGAGGAGGGGGAGGAATCGGAGGAACAGGATTGAGGAGCCATTCACATACACACACACAGCGCCAATCTTTAGACAAGCTATGAAATACTTCATTCACTTCACTTATTGATTATCAATATACATGCTAGCTAGATGGAATGTCAGAGTGATCGGGCTGATGTGTACCGTTGAGGAGTAAACAGGAGTATTGGGGAGGAGGAGGAGGAATCGCAGTGAGGAGCTAATCTCACAGACACGCAATAAATACTTCATTTACATCACCCATTGACGATACATGCTAGATAGAATTTCAGAGAGGTTGGCTGTTGTACCGATTAGAAGTATACCGATTGATTTATCTATACTGATAACAATTCATACACTTGTGCATTATATCTTAAAATAAATTAACCACTTCATGGAATAAAACAGTATAAATATTGCGATACGAGCCCCTTTACATTCTGTACGTGTGGTATGTTTACTTTGCTATAACCAGACAAATGACAGCTTACAAATTACAAGGTATGCACGCTCTACTGCATGCATGCCGAGTGAGTTCAAAAAGCCCGCGTGTACATCTCGTGGTTAAATGTCCCAAGCGATACTATACGGTGTGCATATTGCATGCGCGCAATCTTGAAATTTGTCCAGAATTTGTGACATCTTTATCAATTTTGAAAGATTTACGGCGCTTAGCGAGATATGGGAAGGGGTGGGGGCTTTGAGTCCATGGTGTCATTGTTAATAGTCTATTGATCATTGTTCGACAAAAGTACTTACATTGCATCTTGCACAATTCCCGAATACTAATTTATTTTACCCATGCTCAAATCTGTTATGGCAGTTCAAAAATAAGCGCTCCGTTAGATCGCATGTGCGTCATTTTGTGACACCCTGTATAGGCCTATGATGTTATTGGCCATATTAAATTTAGTATGTATATCTAGGCAACATTTCTAATTGTAACATGATCATTTCATGTGTGTTTTATTTCATTTCATTATCATTGCTTTCATCAAAATAAAAACAAAAAGTGAAGAAACGTGTGGATTGAGGACTCGATCATACATGTGCCTTTCACTTGTTACACCCTGTATAACATGGTAATTATTGGTCATATGTTTGTGTTTGGTGCAATATTATTACAAACGTCAATTTAAAATGTATTATGACACTAAATTATGATAACGGTTAACTTTATTTCAGAAATACGTTTTCACATACTTAAATTGTTACAAATTTTGACCACCCTGTATAAGGTATCCTTTATAACTAAAGACAAAGGTGGCAACATTTTTCTTTGTAATACTAGTGTATACTTTTGATTTATGCAGCTTAATAAATTATAATTTTATCTTCAAGGTATGTAAATGACCAGTGAAAAATTTGTATTTTTAGTGCATTTCTTGATGTTTGCACCCTATATATTATCTACCCACCCTGTATAATGACCTTGACATTGTCATTGTGAGATTTAGAAACGTGTATGCTTTCAGGAAATGTATACTTTCCTTATACTCCTATGTATAGTTTTAATGCTAAAAATGTTTTAAGCAAAATCCATGTGATTTTTCCACTTTTAGCATATGTCACACAAAGGGGTCCCAACTCAGGGCACACGACCATTACTATTAACCCTTTTCTCATATTTCTCACAAGGTCATTGCTCTGCGATATACAAGCGCTTTTAAAGCGATTTCTAAAGGATGCTTCGCACACATGCTTTGCTGCACCGTATTTTTAGCTCTCAATTTCGCTAACGCTTTGTTGTATATGCGGAATAAATAACCACAGAAAATTGTTTGTTACATTGTTGTTTCCGCAATAAAAAAGCTGCTGTTAGATGAATTGTTTTTACAGTACACATCTTTTTCTGATTTTTCCCACTAAGTGTTACTTTCAACAGCTGGGGTTTTCCTGGTTATTAAGGGACCGTTCATAAATACTTTGGTGGGGGGTTGGATAATTTCATTTTTGGTATATCAACACTTTTTTGACCCCCCTCTCGCCATGCCACAAACTTTTTTGACCCCCCCCCCCCCCCCCCTCTTGCCATGCTACAAACTTTTTTGATCCCCCCCCCCCCTTGTATTACTGCCTGCACCTGAAACTTTCTTGTCCCCGTTCATTGTTATCAAGTTCAGAGAACATAGATATGATATCTTTTATGGGATTTGTTTTTGACCATGTTTCATATTCTATTTTGATGGACGCATCACATCTAGGAGGGCAGGTTGTAGAATCTAGAGTGAATCAGAACAATTGCAGGTATCTTTGGTTTAGTGCCATGGTCTTTATCCCCTGAATAACTTCACATATTTATGCACGGATCTCTGTTTTTGAAACCAATTACTCCAATTAGGATGCTCCCTCCAATTATATATCCTGGCTTTAAATATGTTTTAGCTATTGACATGAATTTGCCATTCATTCTTTTTTAGCTGGGCTAGTACATGAAAATAGGGCCGCAGACATCTGCGCGCGTAGCGTGCCAACAAAATTGCTATTTTTACGTTGATTTATGAACGTTCCGTAAATAATGTGCATACATGTAAATAAAAGCAGGGATTTGTGGGCGGAGCCCCCGGAACATTTTGGAAACTAATGAGTGTTTTAAACTTTTTTGACCCCCCTCTGTTGGGGTTTTCAAAAACTTTTTTGACCCCCCCTTTGAAGAGTATCAACACTTTTTGGGCCCCCCCTATAATTATCCAGCCCCCCCACCAAAGTATTTATGAACACTCCCTAAAGAAAAGGGCTCAGCATGTTTTTTTCCCACTTTTAGGCACGTACACAGAAGGGGGGAGGGTTAGAGTGTTAAACACCCCCTTGGGTCTGTCAAAAAATAATAAAAAGGGGAGTAAATAGGAGGGAAAAGAGAGAATAAGATAAAAACTACAGGGAACAGGAGGAGAATTACAGATTAAGATAGGAGTAGGTCCTATTATTAATTATGTGTATTAAAGCCCAGGGGGGGGGGGGGCGGGGCTGGTTCTTGCCAATTTTTGAGTTAATGAGGTCTGAAAAGGCTTAGAGAAACGCTCCCAGAGAGCATCTATATCTAAAACCCCATGCCGCATTATGTTTACTCAGTACCAAAACACCATGGGACTAGAGGGGGACCACATTTTGACATCCAGCTATATTAATTAAAATACCAGGCAAAAATGTCCGCTGCGCTTACATGATGGTATAAGCCCCCTTCTAAAAACGTTCCGCCACCATTTTTAATCCCTACCGAGCGCGCAGCACTCCACAGTCACTAACATCCTGCAAACTTAAACACCCCCATGAAAAAAACTTCTTTAATGTTTGAAAATGTTAGAATGTTGAATTGTTATGAACATTTCTAAAAAAAATTGAATTGTTATGAAAAATTCTAAATTTGATGAAATTTAAAACTAATTTACCAAAACTTTCACAAAAATGTTTGAAACAAATTATTTGACCGACCGAAAATCTGTAAAACAGGGTTTCTTCATCACTTAAACAAGGTTCTTTCTTAACTGATAATATCATGACCTGATAATGTATTATTTGTGTATGAAAACCAATCAATGTAATGTAAAATTGATCATTATCAACGGTATAGGCTAAGCAGATTTTGAGCTCTTTTACAACCTATTATAACATCAAGTAACCATTATTTCTTGATATTGGTTTTCCAAGTCCATGATATATCTCTCTTTCATGTGGAATTAAAACACGCTACTCTCATCTCACTGACATTTAATAATTTCCCAAAAGACTTCAAGTCATATTTAGTTTTTGACAGAACTTAGGCCAAAGAAGAAGATCTGTCTCGCATACCCCGCACACATAAAATATGTGGAGTCAATTTTGCCGCATAACCCTACGTTAAAGCCCAATTTTGGGTTTTTTTGGTGGGTTTTTTAGTTGTCCGAAAAAATTGGCTCCAAAAGGGGGGGGGGGGGGAAGTCTGCAATAAACACGATAAAAAAAAAATCTGCATTTAGCATAGCTATCTTTTTCCAATAAAAAATAAATAAATCGCAATTCACATAGCTATTTTCCCAAATGTATGTGAGACAGACCTTCTTTTTTGGGGCCTTATATGCCACCTTTTACACAAAGGGAAACAATAGCCACACAATTTGGCTTCAGAGGCAATATGCATTAAAGGAGGTGTCCCGCAAGCATAAAAGTGTGCATTATAATGTTGGACAAATAACTATCGAGCCCAACTTTTGTAATTAAATGGAACAAAACCACACTTACGACAAAAACAAATAAAAAACACAATCTCTCAACATGCACTTTTTAAAATTCGCAGCAATCAAAAGTCCCAGTGTAGATGATGTCATAGTTATACAATGCACATGCGCAAATTTGAGCACCGATACCTATGACGTCATCGACACTAGGACTTTCGATCGCCGCGAATTTAAAAAAATGCATGTTGAGTGATGGCAGTTTTTATTCACTTTTTGGGACTAGTATCTGAGACTAAGGTATTTTAGTCTCAGCTAGTATGGTGTTTTGTTCTATATATATAATTACATAATTTTGGCTCGATATTTATTTTTCTAACAAATAATGCTAAATGTGGTGCTTGCGGGACCCTTCCTTTAAGAGGTGTTTGGAAAATTGTTATTTTTGAGTGGGGGGGGGGGGGGGGGGGGGGGTTCAGACCATTATGTTATATTTTTAAAAGGTACTCATACTCATGACGCTTTAGAGCTCTTTAGTGCTTACATACATTGTATTGTCCCATATGCCATCAGGGGTCATGCCATGATGCTACATTTTAAAAGTACTTTTTGATGCTTTAAGATACACACACATTAAATTGTCCTATCACATGTTATGATGTATCCAGGCCATGATCTCACATTTTAAAGGTACTTTTGCTATCTAGCACTGAAACATTGTATTGCCAGTCAGGCATAAGTTGTACACCGACACCGAAGACCAAATTATTTTGTGTATAGCTCTTTGTGTTATTATGTAAAATGTTATCACTTTGGTTGGCTGTCTGCTCCAACAGTATGTACAATATAAAGGCACCAATTATTAGCAAATAAGTCTGTTCAAAGCGTGCGGTAAACTTTAATGACGCATGATATTACCAAGCCTTACGTCTCTAACGACCAATTACATTACTACGCTCGATTGCCAAGGTCATGTCTTGATCGAGTATTGTAGATCAGGAGAACAGGTGATCTCTACGATTCCAAACCGTGTCAAGCGTGGTTACAGCATCAAAGATTTAGATCCCGGGATATAGAATTTTAGATACCATGCAGACAATAGGTTTCAATTGATTTGATAGGGCAATCGGAGTGATCATACACAGCTGCCCATTAAAGCCATGCATGATCAGTTTTTATGTGTTTGCTTAGTCAAGTTCTAATTAACTTACAGCGTGTTTTTATTAAGCAAACCGGCTTTTACCCGTCTAATAAAAAGCCGGATAAAAGCCGGTTGCTCGTGTGAGAGACGTGTTTTTATTGCAGTTCGATAAACAAACTTGCCGGCTGCCGCTGACCTCATTATAATAAATGCCAGCGAAAGGTCATACACATCTGTTTGCGAGTGGAAATAAATTTCGTCTGCGCATTTGTAAACATTTTGTTTTTAAACACAAATTCCAACGTTAATAATTCTTCTTAAAGGTTTAAAAATAAATTTTAAAATAATCAAAACTTGATAATTGTATTTTGATTGCATTTTCAAAACGATATTATCATTATATGTAACGAATAAAACAAATAAGTTCGCCATCTCTTTGAACGAGCCTAATATAAATACGCTGAGCTGATAGAAAATTTGCCGCTACATTATACCCGTAATGGCTTCGTTGCTCCATGAAAAAGAACTCATCTTCTTTTAAAAAAAATTGACGGCGCAGTGTTGTGTTGTATTTGGTAATTTCTGGGTATAATGGCGGCGTACATGTTTGTGATGGGTTTACAAACTTGCTACGCAAAGGCCATTTAATTGTCAGGTGATCATGCATCGTGTGCCCACTTCCGCTTTTCCACCGGCAAACGCGCTGAGCTGGAACCGTGCGTGTTTACACTGACGAAAGACGGTTTTTCTTAGCCGGTTTCAACCGCTATTATCCTTGGTTTTGAAGGATAAAAGGCGTCTAAAATCCAGGAGAAAAAAACCGGTATGAGCGGGCAAATGCCGGTGGTGGTGTGTTTTTATTGGGGAATTTTAATCCGTTAGCAGGCATATGCCTGCTTTTTTACTTCAGTAAAAACACGCTGTTAGAGAAGTCTCGTTTTGGTCTTTGGAGGGGCTTGGATCGGTATTCGCTCTTTGCACGGTCCCCCATTTGCAAGGAGAGCCTCGAACTGGTACCGCATTGAATGGGATTAATACATTATGTAACTAGAGCACGTGTGGTCCAGTGGAATAGTTGCCGGTCTCCTAATCATAAGGTTGTGAGTTCTAGCCCCGCTGGTGCCAATGTGTTTGTGTCCTTGGGCAAGGCACTTGGTCTACATTGCCTAGGGGTTACTATATAGGGGTTATGTATGTTTGTTCATGTTGGTTTATGTCGCAACTTGGCGCTGATTTAGCTGCTGTCTGGATGTTGCATTGTTTAATAATGTATTTGATTTGTAATGATGTTACAATTAAGCCGGTTGGCTGCGATGACAATAACATTTAGACTTTTATTATTATTATTATTATTATAACTATAGTTCAACTCTCTCTGAACAATAATATTCATGCAGTAAGACATTGTGAAATGATGCAACACTTTCGTTCAATCTGATTCCAGGTCGAGACTCTCCTTGCCAATGGCAGATCCGTGCAAAGAGCATGCAAGTAGGGGAAGAGGGATGGGAGGCATGGAGGGGCTTGAATCCATACTGATGAAGGGGAGGTCTAAGGATAGGCCCTACCATGCTACTATGGATGTTCAAACTAGTTTGTTCTGAGTACTCTTGTACTCTTTTCTCTTGATATTTTTGTCAACATCCTGGGATGTTGACATTTGAATTTAGATTTAGGTCTTTTGGTAGAGTCTATGAATTGCTTTCTCATGTATCTTTAATCAGTATTTGTACCCAGATGGCTTTAAAATGTATATTAGATCTGGATATGAAAATATGAACACATATGTTGTTACAATTGTGGAGAAATGGTTTAAATAATATAAAACAAATGATAGAGTTTTGTAAAATCTGCGACATTCGTCGTGTTTAACTAAATTTAGTGGATTTGCAAATAGAACGGCAACTTTATACAATTTTGCGAGCAGAGACGGTTACGCTGGTTCCCTGCACTGATGGTCTTCCCACACACTGTCCGACACATCTTAATTACCGGGGTCCAAGCGTGATTATTATGGGATAACAACGTGGTGGAAATAAAAGACGATGATTTCCACTCGATAGAAGGACGCTGGTTTTCAGTTTTAAATATGGCTCCCAATTTTAAATACGATTCGTATTTAAAATTGGGAACCAGCAATTATAACGTCATTCTATCGAGTGGAAATTATCGTCTTCAGGTGGCAAGCCGCGATTATGGAATGGATTTCTTGGAAGCTACTGTACTATTTTCCGAAGCTGGCGATGCGAGTGGCGATGATAGCTGGGATGCAAATGTGTTAAATAAACCTTGATTCTGCTGCGTAAACAAGCACAGAGTATATATGAGTCAGACGATGGAGGGTTCCAGAGAGAAAAGTGGGCCCAGCATAAAAACAAAGAGTTTTTGTTAAAATACATCGTACACATGTCTAAATCTTCTTTTATCATATTTCCTTTGTCGTCTGTTAATTTCATTTTAGGATGTTGACCAGTTTTTTGTAAATACCTTGTTTCTTTCTTTCCGAAAACAAGCTATTTGATGGATTCTCTGTCCACTGCTGTAATTGTTAAGCACAGTGTTGACACCCTTTTCCTGATGCGTGCTACTTGCAAACTTAGTAATATCCTATATACAGGGTGTCCCAAAAGTCTATGCACATTTTTGAAGAGTCATATCTCATAAAATATAAAGCATATGGTATAAATTTAACCATATTTTGATAGAGGAGATTTGGGAAATTAATTTGATACCAAAGACAACCCTATTGGTGAACCCACAACATTATAAAACTGGTTGACCAACCCATACCAAATACCACACATTGTTGCTAAAGGTGCGTATAAATTAACGGTATGAAAGCAACGTTGCGCATTAGTCACAATTCACTGCTTACCTTGCAACATTAATGTTATTTAATACCAAACTCGGTCACTCACAACATAAATAAGAGCATAGATTTACAGCATAGATAAGCGAATACAAATTGTATGGTTCTACGCTGAAACACATTCAGTTCAACTTACTCAACAAAAGTTCAGAAAACATTTCAAAGTGAAACGTGCACCAGGAAGAATATCCATTCTGAAGTTGGTGGATACATTTTTGAACACAGAAACATATTCTAAATGGGTAAAACAACCTTCGATGAGGCCTTCAAGCAGCATTAAAATAATCCGCTAAGTTTAAATTTTAACATGTTTGACAGCTGTGTGATGTGTGTGTTCACTTTTCTGTTATGTTATTCAATTGTTTAGGTCTGTGTTTTTGCATTAGCACACGTCTCTGTATACATGGAAAACATTTAAATTAGATTTCACTAAAGAAACGAAAATTATGTGTGATATAGTTTGTTATTATGATGATATCACTGTAATGTAAAATTTTAAATATTACAATTGACTGATCACTTTCCGTGTAACCAACTCTACCCATATTTTTGTTAATCTCAATAGGTATGGATTTATGAACTTTATTCCTCCGAAGTATAAAATTACATTTTTGCAGTAATACATATTTTACTTCTAGGGTGGCATTACACAGATGTTACTCCAATGTTTGGTATCAAAATTATTTCCCACATCTCCTCTTTCTAAATATGTATTCATATTTTCAATACAACTTATATTTTGTGAAATACAAAGCTTCAAAGTCGTGCATAGACTTTTGGGACACCCTGTAGCTCTTCAATAAGCGCAATCATGAAATGAATTGATATCACAAAAACAGCTTTAAATGCATCAGTTGAATTTAATTTGTTGGTTTCAGACTGAATTTAAATTTGTTTGTATTTTAATATTTTTTATATAGCAAATGTGAACAATAGACCAACATATTTTAAGGTGGCTCTATTGGCTGAGTCAAAAATTTAGATTTCCTTTCAAATCAAATATGTTTAAGCCCTTTGTCTAATAATTCTCGAACTGAAAATCTTATTTCAATCTGACATTCGGTTGCCGAGATATGTTAGGTCTTTGGCAACAACTTTTTTTCTTCGTTTTTTTCAATTCCAGTTGCCAGGTAATTTCCTAATTATAACTAATAATGTATGCATAAAATATGCAAAGTAAAGTTTGTGGATAGATGAGAAGAGGTATGGTGATGTGACTTGGTACATGGGTACACTTGGAGAGCCTAAAAAGTATGTTAGCTTTTGGCTAATTTCCATTTGCATAATTAATTAGGCCCACTAATTAAAATGTTTAAACAATTTTTTAATGTCACACATGGTTAAAAGGATGTAAAAGTACATTACCAAATATGGTTTTATCTTTTGACCAATCAATGAACAATAATATATTGATGATGGATAAATTAATTCTGAGAATTAATTGTCCTGTACTCAAGGCGACGATGGCACAATTTGCCAGAAACATTAACAATTCATGATAAAACAAGATCAAATACAAAGTCATTAGGGTAATGCAATTGATATGTACTTCGCAATCCAATCCAAAAACATATGAAGCTATATGACATATTGTATGACACACTATAAATTGAAAGTCGCTCTCAGATATAATGGATTACATAAATTAAAAGTGAGTGATTGAATTTTACGCGTGTTATTGGTTTGCACATGAATGATTTAAAGGGGTTTTGAGAGATCCTCCGGGTAGGGAGCCCTCAATCTTTTCTGTGGGTTTTTCACATGATAGACATATAATGCTCATCTGAAATTATAGGGCTTAATTTGCAATATTTCATGTAAGATTCTTGAATTTCATAGTTTGTTTAATTCTGATGTAGATCAGGGGTTGGCAACCTACGGCCCACGGGCCGCCAGTGTTTCTTTTGGAATTATGATGGTCAAAAGTACACAGATGAATTTGGTTCGCATATGTGTCCCCAAAATGCAATATTCTTTAGTAAAGACTTGTTTAGAGCCAAAATATACCTCAATCATCCCAAAAATGAGTGTAAAGTCGACAATTTTCGCTCGCTACGTGCGCATTGCTTGACTCAGAACAATCTTGTCGATTGACTTTCATTCTTGCCCCCCCCCAATATGAAGAACCTTACGCCACTGTCATCTGTACTGTATTGAGATTATGTTTTTGTGAAGATAGATTATTAAAGCACACATACACCTATTGCATGCTTGAAAGTCTTCGGAATCAAAGGTTTGAAATCAACAGAGCAGGTCATTGCTACAACATTTGGTTAGGTGCGACCCAGTCAATTTTTCACTCCTTATATCGGGCCCATTCATTCAAAAAGGTTGCCCACCCCTGATGTAGATCATATCGAAATTAACCAAATTCATCCAAATGGCCACAGATGGCTAATCTACCAAATTATGACGTGATTTAATAGTAAAAATATTCCCATTCACATCTCATTTAGCAACTATTATACATCTGTTGAATTTTATTTATAAAAAAAAAGTAGAAAATCCTATTACATTACCTTCAAATTATACCACATCACCCAGCTGAAAACAATACTGTAAAAGTGGTAATTTTCGCGCGATTAAATGTTCGTGCTTCGCTGATTTTCAGCCATTTCGCTTGTTTTTAAATTGGCAATTGAAAGCTCATTACATAGACTCATACACAAAATAAATATATTTGCATGTTTTTATTTTCACGATAGCTGCTTGGAGCGCGAAAATTAATGTAACGCGAAAATGTCCATGTATACAGTAGTAAGGCCTAATACCAATAATAGGCAATGATGGAAGTGTAGTTTCCTTCTCGAGAAGAATGACCGTGACCTATGGACACTTGTGCAACAAATCTGATCACAATTTGTTGGTACACATTCGGTTTACAAAAAAAGTTTGATTTGAACACATATCCAGGATTAGCATTGATTACAAAACCGATTACCACTCAAAATACTAATTAGAGAATAATTACTGCGTAACAACTGTTTTTCGCGAATTTGTTGTGAAATAAGAGGTTGATGTTATGGTCTGAGGAATTGTCCCGAAGGGGCGCAGCCCCTGAGGGACAATTCCGAATGACCATAACAGCAATCGAGTATTTCACAACAAATTCGCGAAAACAGTTGTTAAGCAGTCATTATTCTCATTCATTACTGAAAAAGACTGCATATTTATCCAAATCTTTGATTTGTACCGATATAATCTCGCTAATAATTAATTAGTTTTCTGTTTATTTCGTGCACCCCTGCCCTTCTTAGTTATTGAAACAGTCCGAGTCGGGTCATCCCCTCATTCAACCAATCAGAAATAAGCTTTAATCGTGTTCCCTCATAACTCAATGAATATTCAGTTTAGGAGCGTGAGGCTTCAATTTGATTGGTCGGTCAATGAGCAAAACAATAGAACACTTTGGCGCAGCACTTTCGGGCAATTATTAGTAACCTGCGCTCGGCGTGCGCGTTCTCATCTAACGATTAATTTGATTGGAACGCACTTGGTACGCAGCTATCGCGATTATTCATGAAGTAATGAATACAATACACAACACTCTCAAAATAATAATACAACATATCTCCAGTTAGTTATCTCCATCCATCCATCCAGTGACCATACTCGAGGACACCGGATTGGGTGCAAAGTGTACAAACAGTGGCGGCCGAAGCATCAGAATTAAGGGGGTCGAGGATGATTTAGGGGGGGGGGGGGGGATGGTGTTGCGGACAAATTTAATACATGTGTTCTATGGGAGACTTGGCAAACTTTAGGGGAGTGACAGAGCGAAGTCATGACCCCCGTGCTTCAGCTGCCTATGTGTGCAAAGATTTTTAGCCTTGAGGTAAAATGGTCCAGAAAATGTTTCTGAAGCCATCATGTGTGACCAATTGAGCTTATTCGATCAAGCATTGAATCAAATATTGAAATTACTTTGCACATAGCGCAAACAAATTTTAACACTAAAATGGTGCAGTGTTTCCGTTGCTATGATCGATGCCCAACATCATATCATAAAGAACTTTGAAATGGAATTCCTTGAATTGGAATTAAAAAATACGAACTCATTCATACACCTACACAAAATCTGTCATATTTTCTAAATTAAAAAGAAATAGGCTGGTACATAGAATCATCAGTTAATATAGTAAAAACCATAATGCTAATTAATAGACCACCTACATAACATGGTTTGACTTTTAAGATGCCTTTAGATCAGTATCACTCGCTGCTGCTCTACGTGTTAAACATATTCTGAAAAGTTGAAAAGTTACGAGCTACAGTAAAAATCTTTGTTCCTCATCAATTCCCTGCAGTGAGTTATCACAAAATCATGGCTCTCCAAAGTGTTGAAGTAAAAAATAAAAAAGACTCTCTAACTGATGCATAATACCATGCATTTAACGTTTCAGATGGACAAAATTTATCAAAATTTGATTCTAAAATATCACAATTTCTACTCCACCATAGGGATAAGCGTGCAGAAAAGAAGGATAGGCCTATCTATTTTCCCCTCTTGTTTTTGTTTTTGTTTTTTTCACGGTGAGTAGTTATATGTGTTCCATAGCATGCATAGAGTTCAAGTTTCATCAGAATGATCATCCTGTGATTGGTGTTATATATCAGTATGTGATATGTCCTAGGGGGTAACAGTGTAGGTTCATTTAACATTAAGTATTCTGCTGCTACGTTCTGTAACCGAATCGTGATCAGAGGATCATCTACTACTCTGATATTAATTGCTATTTCAATGGATAGTGAGCGCCGGGGGGGGTACTCAACCTTTTTGGGTAGGGGTGTGCCGCACAGGGTCTCAAATAGGGGGGCTAGAGAACTGAACTGAGTGGATTTTATGACGAAAAATAGGGTCTTAGGAACTGATTTTTTCAAAAAAGTAGGTCTTGAGAACTGGCCTATAGTTCAATTTTGATTAGCAAAAATGCACATTTTCGATTTTGTTGTTGTTTAAGAACGCAACATTTTCGAAGAATTGGGGCTTTGGAATGCAAAATTTCGTGATTTTTGATTTTTCAATAAAATTGGGGTCTTAAAACTGATGCAGGCTCAAAGGGGGGTCATAAGAGCTAGCAGCAGAGAGTGAAAAAAGGGAATCTTCAGCGCGGCACATACCTATACCCTTTTCCAATGTCAGTGCCACCCCCGGGAGTGAGCGCCTTCTGTGGGATCATCACGCACGGGACTTGGAATTGCCTGTTTATTTCTCATTTGAGTAATGCGAAAAAAATGATGGCACCATGATACTGTGTTGCTGATAATTATATTTGGTAGAAACACCCGGGGTGCTCAGTGGTTATTACAAGGGGGTATCATGCGCGTCCAAGGACTTTCAAAAAGTACCCTAAATAAGTAATTGCATAAATGTTAAAAAGTACCCCCTAAACAAGTAAGGACAGTGTTTTACATACCCTAAGCAAGTAATTTCAGTATTTTCATACCCTAAACAAGTAATCCAAATACTTTTATACCCTAACGTACCCTAGCACGAAATTTGTATATTTTGAATCCTAATAAGAAACAATGCACGCACTCTAAACCGGGCTCTAGGCACTGATTTTCCTTCCCTATTTTAGTAGTATGAAACAAATGGTGTTTAAGATCAGATCTCTTGAACCCGCTCTTGAACTAGGCCTAACCCGAAAGAATATAATCACAGACGAATGAAACAAAATAATGAATATATCGCGGCTATTTTTAAAGATTCTCATAGATACAAGAAAATAAGGACCCTAAATACGTAAGACCATTGTATGAAAAGTATACCCTTTTTCCTGATTTTCCTTGTTTTGATACCCTAAACACGTTACGTACGTATCGTGCCCCTGCTTCAAAAACCACCCTAATTACGTGATTTCTTGGACGCGCATGATACCCCACTTTCAATCACCACTGAGCACCCCGGGTAGAAACAACGTGGGCTTATTTATTCAATATTTAGTATCCTATATTGTGGAAAGAATTAAATCGTGATCGGTAGATCATATGTGATGTGATCAAGCCAAATGAGTCGGAAGTCAGGAATAATGATTTTATGATATAACCAAACAAAGGATAGAAATTCTTTTGTTTTCTATTGTTTTATAAACCCTTCAAATACTGAGCCCATATCTTTGGAATAAGTTGTCAATTTGTAATGGGGTTTTCAAATAAACTATTCAATAAAGTAAAACCTCAAACTAAGAAATTTCCGACTTTGGACTCATTTTGCTTCATTGCATCAAATATACTTTTAAAATTAATTGCTATTATTTTAATGGGGTACACATTTGTAAAGCTATGAGTAGGATCATTGATGAACTACAGGGGTATTTACAATATTGATGAGATTTGAATTGCTTTTCTAGATTGTTATTATTTGGTGAAATGAAACGTAATAGAGTAAGCAACACATTATCAAACTACCTTGTGACAGTGACACAGTCTCATATACGCTCTCCATCCACCACCATGACAAAACAGGCCCAATGTTGGCACAGTTAGTTGATCTGACATAAACCCTCCTACCTACCTTTGGCACCTAAAAGATCAATCCCGCCCGACCCCAACTTCCAAGCCCCCCCCCCCCTGAAAATCAAATGGTGCGTCCCTAAGTCACCTATAAAGCAGGGATACAAAGTGATGAAAAAGACACCCTTATTTGTCTAAAATTTGGTAATTTCAAAACCCTTGCCAGAGATGAAAGTCAATTTTTGCAAGTCCAAGTCAAATCACAAGTCATACGGTTGTAAGTCCAATTCCAAAGTCAATGCCAATATAATTTTACAAGTCAAGTCACAAGTCACAGAATAAAGGACTCATATGTCTACAACTATGTGCAAGTGCAACCCCCACCTCCGGGAAAACTTGTTAAGTTGTGTATTACGCGGCCCATCAGTGTTCTTAACTGTCACTGGTATTACTTGGTAGATCCAAGTAAATCTTATCTAAATCTATTATTATTTCCTAGAAATATTGATTTAATATACATGAAACTGCCAGCTTATCATGAGAAAAAAATACTGATGGCTCATGACCCTGCCTTGAAATTGTTGTTGTTGAGCCAACTGTCGGTTATCTCAGTTAATTATCATCTATTGATAGAAACCAAGAATAAGGTTGACTAGATAAGGGTAAAAAGAAATGTGTCCCAGAAGACTCTTTGAATAAACACTACAACACGTTTATAGAGGTAATTGTGTAATATTTATTAACACACCAACATGTTTATATCAGCAATAAGAAACATGTTGGGGTGTTAATAATTATACAACAAATACCTCTATAAACGTGTGGTAGTGTTAATGCAAACGTTTATCGTATGCAATGCCTCCTATACCTTTACACGTAAAACACAAAAATAAACATGTTAAAGTGTTTATTAAGTGTTATCAGAAATATAAACGTTTCTTTTTACAGTGTACAGCCTATACACAGCAAAGAAGAAGTCTTTTTTGTATCAATTATGGTTCATTCGCATGAAATTGGTAATTGCAACTTGGGCCAAATATAGGGGACAGTTGTGTATATAACATTTGATGAGTTCACACATTGTTGGCCATTTCTTATAGTCCAATAATAAGAGACACACTTTGTAAACATTTCGAGAGTCATACACACTAACCCTATCAACGCATTTTGCTCTGAAAAACCTAGTGCTGGTGGTACCCCGCGTAGTCAGGCCTGCATGTGGACTTCAGAGGTTAAATTGTGGAGGTGACCAAACTTATAGCTCAGTGGATCTGGTGCTTGTCCATCAATCGGACAGTCCAGGTTCAGTCCTAGCGTGGAGAGCACATTTTAGGAGATTACTTGATAGTTTGATTCCCCCAAGACCCTGCCTGGGTTGGCCATGGGTGAAATTAATAGTAGTAGCTATGTAACTATAAGGCGAGGAAAAAAGAAAACCCTGTTGTATGGACCCGACCGACCCATTTTCTTAGGAATTGGTGTAAAGGAATTTCATATGGAAATGAATAACGAACCCAAATGTTGTTTTCTTATTGTCGAAAAACTGCAAAACGTATACAGATTTGTTTTGGGATTTTTTACAGTCATCTTCAAGGGAAAATAAGAAAGAAAAAATACCATCCGACTGACCCGCCCTAAGAGGTTTGTTTTTCCATACAACAGGTTTTACCCCATTGCCTTATAGATGGTGTGACCGGTGATGTCATGTATTTACAAATGGGACACCCTCTGTTGATTCCCTCCAGGCAGAATATACAGTAAAGTTAATGAAGACAACATGAAATTTCTTTCTAAGGGACCGTTCATTATTTATGGTGGAGGGGGGGTTGGGACAAATTCGAGACTTGTATGTCAAAATTACCTAACCCCCCCTACAGCTGAAACTGAAAATTACATGACCCCCCCTACTAACCAATAGATTTTTACACAACCCCCCCCCCCCCCCCCCTCAAAATCAACTTGTCACATACTTAGGGGATGTATTTTTCTTTTGCCCATGGATTCGTTGGTTGTGCCCTCTGAACGGCCAATAATTTAATGACTAACTACATTGCGAGCGTAGCGAGGCGGAACATTTGTCATATATTTATACATTTTGGGTGTTTTGTGAGTCTTTATAACCCGAAAAAAAGTTAGAACATCCAGACAAAAGCGTATGAAATATTCTTGTAAGCTTTGGTGCAGAGCTGAGAGTGAGACGAGGTGAAAAGCATGCAAGAAATTACCGGTTTTTTAATCAAATTGGATTTTGGAACATAGGCCTAGGCTATTAACATGTTTTTATACACCTCATGGCTCTAATGTTTTCAACCATTGATGATTATATAGGTGTTTTTCCAACAGATCGTCCGAGCAGGGCGTGCACAAAAAAGATTTGCTGTACGAAAGTAGTCTCATCATAAGTAGCCTACATGTTTTGAAGTTGAAAGGTCGTAAGAAAATGTGCGCGAAGCGCACAAAAAATTGGCATTTACACTCCAAAATAGCCTCTAAAATCACCCCAATCACCACCATCTTTATAGTTTAAAAAAGTTACACAACCCCCCCTGTTTAAGAATAAAAAGTTACATAACCCCCCCTATTTCAACATATGAAAGTTACATGACCCCCCCTATATTTTACCCAACCCCCCCTCCACCATAAATAATGAACGGTCCCTAATGAATTGTAAAACTCATTTATTTTTTATTTTTTGTGTGAAATGCGATAGCTTATAGCATTCCTAAGCAAGTTTAAAGACAGTTTTGATAACAATTTGCTGTGACACCACAATCTAGTTAGAAAACCTGATCTGGCCTATGTAAACTATAGGAACTCTTGCCCGGTGTGTTTTGTCTCAAATCAACAGAGGGCGTCCTAAATGTAAACAACGGTCACCTCATCTATACTAGGGACAATTGAGTATAGATAGTTAACATGTTGATGTTGAATATTGTCATATTGGCAAAGTGGTCCAAAAATATGGGACACTATTGTATACATTTGTGGAGTTTTAACATTGAGCGTCGCTGCCTTACCAAAGTGGTCCAAATATATGGGACACTATTGTATACATTTGTGGAGTTTTAACATTGAGTGTCGCTGCCTTACCAAAGTGGTCCAATTATAAGGAACAATTGTGTATACATTTGGTTAGTTTCAACACTTGGCATTTGGGCAAAGGGGTCCCATGATAGGGAACAATTGTGTTTACATTTGGTCAGTTTGAATTTGTTTTGCCATTTGGCAAAGTGGTCCTATTTTAAGGCCAAATAAAAGAAGTAATGTTGTCCTCCACAGCTTTAAGAGAGGAGGGGCGGATGGGCGGATTTATTGATTTTTTTAATTTTCTTATACCAGCGGAAGCTCAAAGTTCAGCCAACAAGAAGTTGTAATCACTCTAGAGTCGCACATGTATATGTTATAAACACTGAATTTAATATTCAATGCCCATTTAAACTGTTTAAAAAAAAAATCTGGAAAAAATCTGAAAAAAATTCTGGGGGAAAAAAAATCGGAGCGGCCCTAAATCTGACGAGCGGGAGGTAGAGGACAACATTACAATTTATTTTTTGGGGGCCAATAGATGTACGCTTCTTTACATTTGTCGAGTTCTAACATTGATTCATTACTACTCAATGAATAATTGCGATAGCTGCGTACCAAGTGCATTCCAATAAAATTAATCGTTAGATGAAAACGCGCATGCCGAGCGCAGATTACTAATAATTGCCTGAAAGTGCTGCGCCAAAGTGTTCGATTGTTTTGCTCATTGACCGACCAATCAAATTAAAGCCTCACGCCCCTAAACTGAATAGCCAATGAGTTATGAGGAAACAAGATTAAAGCTTATTTCTGATTGGTTGAATGATAAAAATGTTAACGAGGCCGGGGATGACCCGACTTGGACTGTTTCAATATCTAAGAAGGGGTGGACAAAATAATAAACAGAAAACTAATTAATTATTATCAACGGTTTGGATAAATATGCATCTTTTTCAGTATGATGAATTAGAATAATCATGATAATGACTGCTTTTACAACTGTTTTCGTGAATTTGAAAACAAAGTGGTCTAATGATCGATGACACTTTGTGTATTTTCACTGATGAGTGCACACATTAAATTTTGTTGTCTCAGCGCGGCAAAGTGGTCCAATGACAGGGAACAATTGTGTATACATTTGGGGAGTTTGAACATTGAATTTCTTTTGCAATTTTAAGGGACATATTTTCTTCTCTACATTTGTGACCAAAAAGGACATGTTGTCAGCAAGCCCAGTTTTGAGACAGAGGCCAATATATTTTATGTTTGGTGAAATATAAAGAAAATAATAGAAAAATAATGTTTCTTCACACCATACCTTGTCATTACAAAGTCCAATTAACTTCAACATGGATCATTCCAAAGCTTACAATGTATTTTTTCAAGTCATATCAATAACCCAGAGTTGACTCGGGCCCCCAACATGTCCATTTTGATGTGATGGGTCACATTGGTTGAGTTCTAACACTGAATGTTGGCCATCGGCAAAGTGGTCCAATGATGGGGGGATTACTTTCACTGTCTCAGAGGTTTAGTTCACACATTGAATGTTGTCTATGGGCAGTGGATGTGGTAAAATAACAAAAGACATAAACACAACACCAAAAGTAAGTCCCCCCCTAAACAATTCGTCATAACATCGTAAGATAAAACATTTTACCAATAAAACTTAGTTAGAAATAATCCTATGACTGTTTCCTAAGTGGTGTTTGAAAATGAAAGATGTCCATGACTTCATGGCTGAATAAGCTCAAAAACAAGACAAAAACTGCCCTTTTCAAAAGTCACGACTCACTATGCTAATATCTGAGCCAAGAATGGGATTTACATGGCTGAATGATCATGAATTGATTACACATTACAGTAAATTTTGCTCAGCCACAGGTACTTTTCCATTAGTGAGAAGCAATTCATGAACTTTTGTGACTTTTGAGAAGGGCAGTTTTTGTCTTCCATTTGAGCTCATTCAGCCATGAAGTAATGGAAATCTTTAATTTTCAAACATCACTTAGGAAACAGTCATAGGATTATTTCTAACTAAGTTGTATAAGGTAAAATGTTTTATCTTACAATGTTATGACGAATTGTTTAGGGGGGACTTACTTTTGGTGTTGTGTTTATCTTAGAATGTGAGACCTGGACTTACAATTGTTCAGAATATGTTTCAGAACCAACCCTACCATATACCTCAAAATACCACGACCCAGCAAGTTTGTATAACCCGGCGTGGAAGTTTTTCGATAAAATAATGGACCCGCCTCTATGCTTGGCGCAGTATTAGTATTATGGAAAATAATAATAATAACTTATCACCACATGGAAAAATTGTCTGAAAAAAGTGGTGGGGTAGAGTTAGGGTTAAGTACTGTAGGCTTATGGGCTGGATTTACCAAAACAGATCAAATCTTGAGAGCTTGCAACCCGGTTTATGAAGTCATTACCCCAGAAGTGCAAGTTAGCCAGTGTCCAAGTTTAGTGTATGGGACAGTTATAGGTCTAGGAAATCGTAAAGAAATATAAAACCGGGAAAGCTGTGATGGGTTAAGGTATTGATCAGCCGTAAGTTTTGAAATTATCCTAAAAAAAGGTACGTTTAGCTTGGTTGGTTCTTCAGATATGGTTCATTTAAACAGAAAGCATGCACAAAGCTGCCTTGGCCACGGAAGCAGTACATTGTGACCAATCATGCTTAACGTGGACAATTCCGTTTTGTGCATTCCATCTAAACCAAGCTATACGTATCATTTTTTGAGGTAATTTCAAAACTTACTGCTGATCAAGACTAAATAAACACATATTCGCTGAACTATAAGTGTGGTTGAAAAGTTACCTTGAACTTGGGTCAACTTTTTTTTGAACCACTCGGTATTGCAATCCTCCATATACAACAAAATACTCATGACAATTGAATGGAGACTGATGCAAATGTTTCCATTTCCAAAAAAACGCCCAATTATATATTATTAACATCAACATACAGTCCTCAAAATAAGTAACTGACCAGGTTATAAATATGCTCTCAACTCCAAGACTATGAGCTCCTATGTAGAAATATTAAATAATAAAGTTGTAAGGAAATGTCTTCTCTTTAATTTGAGATATTACATGTGAAGATTGAATGAATATTAACTCAGTTATGGGCTCAAACAATGTCTGTTTTTCATTTTAACATTTTGTTCGTCTACATGCCGTATCAGACAAGCATCAGTAGGTACATTGATTGATTGTCTCAAATAAAAGAATAGACATTTCTTTACAACTCTATTATTTAATATTTTTATATAGGAGCTATATTTTGTAGTTAAAGGTATATTATGTGATCTTTCCAGGGAACGCCCTCAACATCGAAAAAAAAAATAGAAAGCAGATTTTCTTGCAGATTTACATTTCTGATCATAAATCATGCATACATTCCAAGTTACAGGGCGATACGGTTCTTAATTACTTCAAAATCATGGTTTTAGAGTGAAAATAAACTGTCGGAATCCCGACAGTTTATATTTTTCACTCTAAATTCACTCTAAAACCTTGATTTTGAGGTAATTAGGAATCGTATCGCTCTGTAACTTGGAATGTATGTATGATTTATTATCTGGTCAGTTTAATACTGGATAACAAATTGCTCGATTGTTATAAAAGGAGTAAACAGATAGGCCTAAGCACTGTATGGACCGGATCTACCAAGGCTATCACGGGACATTGACCATGTTGACCCTACAATCTAGGAAAATAATAGTTGGCACACTTGACGCAACTTATTACAACTATCCCTGTGCTCGCCATTGAGATCAGACTAGGGACATAGCACTGTTTAAAAGACAGCAAAAGTCTCCCCCTTTTTTAAATCCTTCCCCACCCCCCATCAATCAATTTTGGGGAACTGCCAAGGCTTCTGATAACGTAACTCGGATCAACATAGCCTCCGGGGAGAGGTGTTTTTTTACCGTAATTAGAAAAAAGTTTGCCAACCTTTTTGTCCTTGATTTATATGATCACGCTGGCGAGCTTAGAATCCGTTTTCAGGTTGCAGGAAACTTGTTCTTTCCTGATCTTTCCGTCCTTGACAATACGTCAACTTGAATTCTGGCTGGTTGGCGCAATAATGACCCATATTTGCATTCAAAAGCAAGGTAAATGTATAAAGAATGAAGAGTTTGGATAGCATTGAAAGATAGGTGAGACAAGGTAAGATTTCCTATGGGTCAGTTAAGGACATCATCACAATATTTATGTAAGTTGAAACAGTAGCAGTAATTGGTTGATTAATTAATCAATAGTCAACAGTGTGAGACCTTGCTTAAATAAACAGAATACCTCAACATCTTTGATGGATTTTGATCAGATTGAAGTTAGGCATTAATTAGTCATTTTTTACCTTTACTAGTCCTATAAGACAACTTTTGGACTTAAATTAGTCAAAATGAAGTCTCATAGGACCAAAAGGAGGAATATGACTAAGCTTGTTTTTAACAGTGTTCCAAATGAAAGAAGTTGTGAGTGAGTTCCTTTCAATTATTTTGTCAGCCGCAACACATACTTCTCTATTTGATGCATCCTCATTAGCCACATATTTGATGCTGTGATCTTACTTATTGCTTGTTCGATTCTCTGAACAGGGTTTCAAAATTAATACTTTCCACGCGGCTGTTAGTTTTACCCTATACAAAACAGCTTTTTCAGAAATCTTTCCCAATTTTCAAAGTCTATCTCAAGGATTACTGAACCGATACTAGGCATGATAGGTACTTATTTCAATGCATTTCTCATGGTGATTTCAAACATGGTAATACAATTCAATACTTTTGACATTTTTGAAACATTTTGTGAAATTTTAGAAGGTTGTCTGCAGACGCCTGTCGCATGGAAAGTGTTAAAAACTTCAAAGTTTTATTTTTGATGAGAATTTGCATGCTAATCATTTTAATAAACATTGATTAACATGTTTTAGATCTGTTTGTGAATCATTATTGCTCGAGACGGGTGCCAATGTTGAAAAGAACAGTTTTCTCAATCAATTGTGCCAATGTTGAATGAGAACACTTTGTGATGCGGCTAACAATAAGGTTTGTGAGAAACATTTTGCAACGATGTCATATGGTGATTGGTTTTGTTTGAAACTGGATTAGACAGGTTTTTAGACGAAAATGCTGCCATTGTTTTAGATCATACATCCATAATGGTTCAACAATGCCACCAAATGACAGATGGTATCATTCATTCCATTGAAATTCTTTTGAAAAAGGATCAGAGACTGATTTACCGAATAAAATACTAGTAGTGTAATAATTTTAAAACTGTCAGTAAATCGATGGAGTCAGTAGCATTTTTAGTGGAACAATAATGCCAAAGGAACATGTGTGATCCACACACAAATAACAATAGAGGTAAATGGGCTGACGTCACAATGGCCATCTTTATAGCTGTTGTATAGTCGATTCATCCAAGACCGATCTTCCAATGACGTTACAAAGCAGTTCCATTGACTGGGAGAGGAGTCTATTTTCTGATGAGAATATCGATGGAATCTATGGACTGAAATTTGAAAATAGCCATAATAGAAAATAATTATGTCAACACATACACTTGTCATTAATTCAGGTTGTACCATGATATTATGTTTAATTTACTTACCTACTGCTGATGAGTACCTAATCAATTTCTATATGATGTTGATATGTGGTAATTTAATATAATGTTTGTTATTTCTGGTGACCTATCCCTTGTTGTTAGCCCAAATAATTCCATCTGGATCCAAATTGCAGTGATATTGTGGTAGTCTGATTATTTCATGTCCATTATCTTTTATAAGTCGTCAGTTCTGAAGTTCCGTGGTTTGTACTTCTTAAAGGCATAGTATGTGATCTTTTCCAGGTAGCGCCCTCTATTCATGATTTTTTTTAGAAAATAGATTTTCTTGCAGATTTACATTTCGGATCATAAATCATGAATATATTCCAAGTTACAGAGCGATACGATTCCTCATTACCTCAAAATCATGGTTTTAGAGTGAATTTAGAGTAAAAATAAGTTGTCGGTGCAGACTCCGACAGTTTATTTTCACTCTAACACCATGATTTTGAAGTAATTAAGAATCGTATCGCCCTGTAACTTGGAATGTATTTACGATTTATGATCAGAAATGTAGGTTCGACCGGAGGTTGGAATAAAATGGGATCCTTTGACAACTAGCAAATATACGCCAGAAGACAGTACATCTTATTTTTGTTCATCACCCCTGCCCATCCATGCATCAAAGATGGCTCTTTGATGAATTCACTATAAACTTCGTTCCAAATTTTCAGGATATGATATGCAACTGATCCTTAGTTTGGCCTCATCAGTAGGTTGGTGTCAAATATAGCTTGAAGGTGAATCAGGTTTGAATGATGTTACAAACACTTTTGTTATGAGTTACACGTGAGAAAGCCCGACGAACTCTATAGCAACAAATGTTCGAATCTAACTTTGTATAAGTGAACAAAGTATTGTTCTATATTAAAGGCATATTATGCGATCTTCTCATGGAACGCTCTCTATCTGTGTTTTTTGTTATAGAAATGCATTTTTTGTCAAATTACATTTATAACTATGAAACTAAAATATCTTATAAGTTACAGAGCAATATGTTTCCTAGGCTTCAAAATCAGGTTTATTTCGGAGTGGTTTTTCGTTCGTAAATAGAATTCCATGGTTTGTCACGGTATTGATGCCGTTTACAGTGTTTCTGGTTACAACCGTATACACACCCTTACAGCTTCATGATAAAAATTGAAACAAATTGAAAATTCCTTCAGATTTCCATCATGATTTAGTTCTTTGATGGGTTTTTTACTTGGAAAATAATAGTCAAACCTCAGCATAAAAGAGAGAAAAATATTTGTACAAATTTGAAAAAAGATCACATAATATTGATTTAAGTTTTTCCATTTCTATATTGATGTTATAGATGTGGAATATGAAGCCTCCGAAGATGCATTACAGATGGCCCTCTTTACCACGGTCGGTGGCTATTAGCACTGCTATATTAGCTCTTCTACTTTGGTGCCATATTTGTGAAGCCAGCACCATATCAATAGTAACCAAAGCAATGGATGGTATGTATGTTTTCCTGGTGGTGGTTGGGGGGTCTTAATGGAGCCTCAAGATCAGTGGAGTAGCCAGAGTGGAGGCAAGGGGGTTTATCAAGCTCAATTTTAGCACCGGTTTGGGTCACGCCTCATCACAACCCCCCCCCCCCCCCCCCCCCCCCACTCCTCCCCCCCCCCCCCCCCCCCCACTCCCTCACAAGTTTATGACTCGGCAGCAATTCTCAAAAGTTAACAACCTCCCTTATGAAAATCGCAACCTTTATCGCAATCAATTCTGCAAGATTGTGCAAGGTTAAATTTGGGAAAATAGGAGTTTGCAGTAAAACCTTGCGCAACCATGCAATGTCAATTGGCGGTGTAACCTTAAGCTTGCAGGAACACCTATATCTTACGCAACCTGTTCGCAACCAGCTAGCACTGCAAGGTTGCGCAAGCACAAGGTTAAATTTGTAAAAATATGTGCTTCCGCAACCTTGCAATGTATGTTTGCGGTTAAACCACAAGCTTGCAGCAGAAACATCTAAAGCTTGCACAGCCCTGCAAGCTTGCGCAAGGTTGTGATGGTTGGCACAACTAGGATCTTAATTTTTCCACCAAAAACGTGCCTCAAAATTCGGAACCAAATACCAATAATCTTACAGTTTTAAACTTACTATGTTTCATCATTTTAATCTGCAACATCAATTTCCTTCAAAGATTAGATTATGATACACAACATTTTTCTAGCATAATTTATTTTCATTATGAAATTGATTAAAAAGTATGGGTACAATTAATCATCAAAGTCACTACAATATTCGTAAAGGTTAAAATGACAGTAATGTTATTCCACATTTTGTGATTTCATTTTCGTAAGGGCTGGTAAACTCCTTGTCGGTTCACTTTTAGTTTTTGACCCCTACCCCTATGAAAATCCTAGCTATGCCACTGCTTATAATTCTGACCCGTATCTAAGATTTCGCCGCCAAAAACGGCTGATTTGACAGATTTTCCCCCTTCTTTTTTTCATTTTCACAAGTTTGATTAATTTCTATGCAGTTTCTTTTTCTCATGATGAATGATTGTCACTGTTTAGTTTGATTTGAATGAATAGTGGCATTTTAAATAGGGGGTAAGTGAGGGGGCACAAAGAGCAAGTGCATCATCCAATCGTGGATTATCCTATTGACATGGTGTACAGGGCCAACTCATTTGCCATTCCATTGAGGAGCTCTTGGAATTATTTCTTTTCTTACGAAAGCAAATTGGTACAGATGTATTTGCCATTCATAAACAGTTATAAGATTAGCGTTTGACATTATGAATCAAGCAGGATCAACCAAATGACTTTGTTCTTTTGGCACGCAATTTTGTTTGGAAGCCATTTCAATAGCATTTTTTCCCCCTTTTTATTAGGCCAAATTAAATTAATTGTTTGTCTCAAAGCTCCCGCGCGCGTTAGTTTATTGATGCGCATTAGAAAAACAAAAATCTGAAAAACTTTTTTTTCTTCTTTTTTTCTTCTTTTTTTTTCAAAAAAAAAAAATCCCAAAATGTCACAGATTTTTCAGATTTTCATTGATCACATCATCTTAAATACAAAAGTTCACTTTTACAAGGATTTCAATATTTTATATTTAAAAGAAAAAGAAGAAAAAAACTTGAAAAAAACCCGCATTCCGCATTAGTTTTACAACAGGAGAGGAGCTTTGAGACAAACAATTGATTTAATTTGGCCTTATTTGCAAAATAGGGAAAATATTTTGAAAGCAATATTTCAGTAATATCTTGATTAAAAAAAATGTTACCATCTTTGGACACGTATTGAACTCAATGTGTGTGATATTTTATATTTCCCACTGTTATATTTTCCCAAGAGCACTAAGAACGATCAATCGCTGGTATTTTCACCGTAACAAGTAGTTTAAAAGTTTTAATAGAAATACATTGGAGGGCTACGCATACACGATCGCAATAATAATGAATTGAACACAGTAAATTTGCTTGCAAAACAGATTTGGGATTTAGCCATCCAGTTGTGAGAACTTTTATCGAAAAGCATCACAAAATCGCAAAAATCACAAAACTTTTTTATTTTATATGAGCACTGTCTCTGTACTAAATGACTTGATTGTTAATAAATGCCCTTAAAAAAGTCATCATCAATCGTTTTTCCCCATCATCTTCACTGTAAATCTTGATCCTAAAAAGAAACAAAAAACAATTAAAGTATACAGGAAACCAAATAATTTTAAAGCTGTACTTCATCATTGTAATATACTGGGATGTTGAATTCATGTTATACCATTATTAATTAATTAGATTGTATGCATGCAGGGGGCCCAGCAGTTTACAACCTAATTACTATTAATCATTTTAAATAGTATTTACCAGGAAATATTGTGAAAACACCGAGTGTATTGTGATACAAAATTATTTGTAAGGCGTCGAGAAAAAAACCCTGTTGTACGGGCAAACGGACCTCTCAGGTAGGGTTTTCAAAAATATCAATTTTTGTCCAAAAAATTCAAATGTTCAAAATAAATTCAGTCGGGCCGTACAAAAGGGTTTTTTTGTCGCCTAAAGCAAAATAAAATGAATGTTCCTTGGGAGGATTGTTAGACCACTCCTGTTGAAAGTCAGTACAGAGGGGGTGCAGTGGTACCAATAATTTGATATGGTTATGTCCCACAAAAATGGGTAGCTATATTAACCATTAGCCATTTAGAACCGCCCACCCCACTCTCCTGTCACTGAAAAGTAACCCCCTCTTTTGTCAATGAAAAATAAGGTATTCCAATGGGTCAAATTCCAAATTTCTCATTTAAACCTCCCTGCCACCCACCTCCCATCCCTCCCGAAAATGTCTAGCATTTAGTTGCGGAAAGCTAAATAACTCCCCAATTGTTGAAAATCTTCAAAAATAAAATGATGGAAATTGGATAAAATCTAATGTAATTTTGTCAAATTTAAGATAAATTTAGTCAAGTGGTATTGCTATGGGTGCATTTTTTATTGAAATTTGGGACCCATTACATCAAAACAGACCAGTTGTCTCCAGATATGAAAATTGAGATTTGAAATTCATTTTACAGAACTACTTTTGCTATCTTTAAAATGATACCTAATTTGTCAAAATCGAACATGGAACACAGGTTTTATGCAAATCAGGTTGATTTAATTTTTCACTTATCTTTTCACAACTTATTATTATTATCTTGCCGACAACTAGTCGTTTTCGATGTGATTAGTCACATTTGGGAATAGTGTACTTTAGGGCCCAGTTATGCTTCAAGCCTCTGCATAGTGGTTTCTGTTTATGAAATAAATAGTGGTCTTATGCCATAATTTACTGATTTTTTTTATCTTTCATATTTTCAGTGCCTACCAGTATACCAGCAGTTGCAGGTTTGACTTGTGCCAGTAGAAACCCGCAGAGTGGTTTTTGTTCATGGAATAACAGTCTTGCATCATACACTAATCATACGCTACAGAGAAGAGTAGTGTGAGTAAATAGGGGTAATTTCTTAATGTGATGCACATTATTAACTCATGGTTACTGGTTCAAGAGCCTAGTGGGCCCATACATCTGTTGCAAAATATGATACTCCCGTTGCCCAATAGAAATTTACAGCCAAATAACGCTAATTACCTATAATTAGTTTTCTAACGGCAAAACCTTTGCAAACCAGGCTTGTTAACGGTAATTAACGCTAACTTGCCCAGTAGAAACAGCCACCAGTTAATTATTTTGTCCCGGAAGTATACATGTACAAGCTGGATTCGACGCATTGTGACTCTGCGTTTGCAACACATTTCATGATTGTTTATCGTGTTGGTGTTGTTAACATGCAATTTTAAAAGCCAAGGAGTTTACGACAGCAGTCTTTTTCAAGTGGGACAGCATTTTTGGTATAACAAAAGGTCAAATGTCATGGCCCATCGATTAGGACGAATATAAACTTAGCGGTAACTTTAGTGGAGTAGAAACAGAAGGATTAAAAAGTTAGCGGTAATTACCGTTAAGTTAACTTAGCATTAACCCTCCAGTGCCCCAGTAGAAACACGCTCATAGACTTTGTGTTATGATTAAAGGCATATTATGTGATCCTTTCCAGGGGGCGCCCTCTATGCAAGAAAATCTACTTTCTCAAAAAAACTTATGACTAGCGGGCACTCCCTGGAAAAGATCACATAATATGCCTTTAATGAGATCAGGGGTTCGGAACAAAGTTAGCATGAGCCAGTTATATTCTAACTTGGACTACGTTACAGTGAATGGGATGATTCTGAGTACATGGTATTGTTTGTTTGTTTGTGTACATAGACAGGATATTAGACTCCAGCAAAATGCTTGGGCCAGGCTAAAAATTAGCCTATAAACCTATATAAGCATGTTTGATATATGAAGAGCTGTTTTGCCAAAAGGGCCTACATCCACTTCTGCCTTTTTACTCATTTTGCATTATTGAATGGATGCATGGCTATTCATTTTGTGGAATGTGGCTTGTATTGTTGGTTACTCAATTGGCGTGCATGGATGCAATAATCCGAGTCAGTCATAGAAACAGTAATGAACACAGCCATACAATCATTTGATTAATTCCATGGATTTGTCAATACAATTTCACTAATGCAAAATGAGTAACATGTCGGGTGGTCTGTAGGCCCTTTTCCAAAAAAGCTCTTCATATATGAAGTGATAATCAATGCCAGGTGGTTGGAAGGGAGAGATTATTGTTCCTTGCCTAGCAATATGGAATTTTGTTGAGGACCCATGCTTTTAAAATTTGTGCCACCAAGAAAATAGGACAAAGTGCTCATTTAACTGTGTGGTCTAGACCAGTCCCTGTCTATATTAGTACCCCCGGAAAGTAATATAAAAATGATGAGTTGTTAAAATATGGCAAATAGTTAATTGTGTAATGAGCCGAGGTATTCAAAATAGGTAACAAATTTAAACTCTGTACACAGTGGGTAATTATTTTGAAATTACCTTTTCCTCCCCTCTCCTTTTGCCTCCCCCCTTCCCAAAATAAATAAAAAAGCAATATTTAAAATGTTGGTTTTGATATTCTTCGTCAACAGCACTGCGGAAGACTGGACACGGGTAAGCTGCAAAAACGAAAACGAAATTCCTCGGGAGGGCTGCATATCACGGTCGAATTTCAACGTAGACAACATGTGTTACATAGATAGCACAGCCTCTTATTTGTACTTCTATAGGGTCATGTCCACTTCTCCACTCAGAGAAACTAAATATACCTATATGAGTATGACGTCACAAAGACGGGAGGGATTCAGTATCAGATCTCACTGTAAGTACATACATATACAACAGGGATAGCACTGGATCAAAAATGTGAGAGGTCCCATGAAATTTTTCGGGACCCCGTAGGACTTCAAAAAACAAATTTAAGGGGTCCCTCAAGAAAATGAGAGGTCCCGAAGTATGGGTATTTGAAAATGGACGAAACTGATTTAGGAAAATTAGAGGCCACACTATGAGTCGATGACTTATGGTTTAGTTAGTTAGGGGTCGACGGGTATGATCGATGATGAGGACAGTTTTATTGAATTTATATTGTGAGCAAAGGATGGATATGAATTTACAGAATTTCTTAAGGTTTCCATTTCCATACATCGTCAAATGTGAGGGGTCCCTTCAATTTTGATCGGGACCCGCAAGGCTTTCCAATTTGAAATCTGACGCGTCACTATTCGAAAGTGAGAGGTCTAGGACGCGCAGACGCGTCATAATGCGACCCTTGATATACAAGCTTAGTGTAGAAGGAGTCAGAGCTCTAAATTCAGCTGTTAGATGGTTTGACCCACAACCTGCAAATGTACTCTTGAATTTACATTTTTATGCTAAAGACATTATAATAACCCATAGTTAACCACAATAAGAAAGAGTTCTGAGCTTTAGATCCGCTTCCAATTCATGGCGATGATTGTATTTCTAATATGGATTCAATAGCAGATAGTGCCAGGGGCAGTTATGCCACATCATTTGAAATTAAAAGTCAAAATACATACATGATTTTAATGGTGAAGAACTGTTTTAAAGATGAGATAGTTATTTAAATTTTAATGACAAGGTCAAAGGTCGAATAGCCAGATAAAACAACAGAGAAAGTCAGAAAAAGCTCAAAAATTCTCAGTTTTCTAACTTTTTCTGTTGTTCTATCAATTATTTGACCTTTAATCTTGGTATTAGAATGAAAATAACTATTAAAACTTGTTAAGAAGGTCTTTCCTCCAATGGCATGTCCAAGGGACACCTCAATGATCATTTGGTTGAAAAAACTCATTCGGTTGAAAAAACTCATGCGCTTGAAAAGACTCATTTGGTTGAAAAGACTCATTCGGTTGAAATGTTAGAATTCCTAGTAACGCCAGTGCTTTCCTCAATAACTTAATATTATTATTTGTGCTTTTAATTTTTAATTGGACTATAATGGTCACTTTACTACCCTATCCTTAAAAAGAGGTTTTTAAGTTTCATTTCTGCTCTGTGAATATTAAGGGGAATACTACAGTGTAAATACTTACATTTACAAGAGAATCTGAATAGCAGGACCCTCAATTATTATAGTTAAGATATATGTATCTATCATAGAAGTAAAGATTTTAGGAGGTTAGGGGACAAATAAGACATATGAGGTATGGCTTCTAAAGGGGGCGAGGTACTCAAATCATTTTTGACGGGGAGTGGAGGCTATTCATTTTTCTTCTTGTCCGATGAATCCTTAACGGATTTAGTCTTCAATATGCTATGGCAAATACAGATTCCTGGTACCGATTGGAGCATTATTTTGATGTTAAATACCTTACGTTACATTCTGTATTTGAAATGTTATTTGGCATTTTTACTTGATTTTTGTGTGCTTTTTTGAATTTTTTATCATTCTTTAATTATTATTAGTTGTTCAGTTTTCTGCATTAATCCCCCAGCCTATATCGAACAGGATTATGTTTGAAAAATTCATCATATATTTGTCCTACTATCTTCCCAGCTGTTCCTTGCCCACCAGACAACAATAAAGTGCAAGCAATATCAAGCAGTTCTGTGACTATATCGTGGGATCCACCTGCCGAATACCCGCCTAATTATTGTACATATCTTCAGTACAGAATACGCTACAAATACCATTCGGATGCAGAGTTTACCGAGCCGTATCGAACTTATAAGGTAAAAGATTGAGCTATTCAGTGGAATCAAGGGTGGAATGGTGGTTGGGGGCGGTCACTCGCCTACCAAAATGTCTATACCCACGCTTATATCCAAGCACCTCTGAATGGACCATATAAATGATGCGGTTATAGGTCAATAAATGATATATTTATATGTGTTATTGCGAGAGAAATTAGACAAATCAATACACGTGCGCTGATGTTGATGTGCGAATCAGAGGAGTGCTATTGTGAGCATATCAATATTTGCGCAAGTGCATTGATTTGTCTAATTTTTCGAAAAACATAACATGCATGTATTGACCTAATTCTTACACAACACCATACGAATCAAAATTCACAATTTGAGCATTATTTTTTATCTATGTAAAAACGAATAAAAACATGTTAACAAGTTTGCTAACACACGCAGTGAAAATTGGCAAACCCGGGATTCCTTAACAACAAATAAAACAAGGCGGTTCTCGAATGGCGCGTCTCGCCTGTTCATAAAAAGTGACTTGAAAGAAATGACGATGAGACGTATGATAAAACGTAGCACTGTCACAGAGGTATGCATTGTAATCAATGTAAGGGATATGTAATACCTTAAGGGATGCTCAAATGTTACCCAGTACTAAAAACCTTGTGGAACACAAGCGAATCGTTCCTGAATTATGGCCTTCAAAGTTTGGATGGTACCCCGCCCCCTGTGCAATTTCGCGTCATTAAATATTTTGCCCTTTTTTGAAATGCCCAGTAGAGGACCTTTGAAATAGTGTAGTGGCGGTGCCAGCATCATAATTTGGGAGGGGGGCAAAACATTTTAGGGGGGGGGCTCACACGAACATTGTTTTGCCATTTTAAGCTCAAATTATCAAATTTTGTCTGATTCTAACTAATTTGGTATGAAATGCGCGCTTACGCGCACAATTAAGCTGTTTTATGCAAAAATTGTCAATATTTGTTCTAGTTTAACCTAGTTTTGTAAGAAAATGCGCGTGAAGCGTGGACAACATTGCCTTTTTATGCTAAAATTGTCATTTTTTTCTAATTTCAACTTAATTGAATTACTTTTTTTTGCCCACCTGTAGCGTCTGAATGTTGATGCCTTGTCTGTAACATATTTAATTTAAAGTTTTGGGAATTAAAAAACCAATCAATAAATCAAACTTTAAATTCAAGGTACTCCATGCACTGACCTGTTGTCATTTAACATATGAAATGATATCATGCCAAATTATCCAATTTAGATCATCTGATCAAACCTTAAATATTCTGATCTTGGATTATAGTTTTTTGTAAAAGTTGATTCACAAGTGAAGCCATGTTGTCATTTTTTGTTGTTGGTGTGTGTGTGTGTGTGTGGTGTTTTTTTTTGTTGGGGGGGGGGGGGGGTTATGGAAGTGGAGGGTCATAATTATCGTAATTATTATTCTTGTATATTGTTATTGAGTATACCACACTGCTTTCAATGCAGGATCCTAACCAAAAGTGTGCATCCCTTCAGACAACTGTAGACAAGCTTCATCCTCCATATGCCAATGTATATATTCAAATATCTACAAAGGACCCGCTCATACCAGATTCTACTTGGAGTAAATGGTCACAGATGATGCATACCAGACTGTTTGAAGAAGGTAATGCTCCTTAGTGTGTGTTTACGCTAAGGTGATGGGGTGGGGGGGAGAACAAAGAAAAAAACATGTTCTTTGGGGCGTGGACCTCGGGTAGGCTTTGACCGATGGTCGGTCAGGTGTTTTCGTTTCATAACATTTTATCCCCCTGGTTTTAAAACCAGGAGGGGATTTTGTCATTTCATGTGCGTGCGTCCGTCCGTCTGTCAGGGTGTCCGTCCGTGTGTGCCTTTTGGTTAGCCTTTTTGGTTAGCTTTTTTTTTCCGAATGCTGTATCTTTTGAATGGATGGACAGATTGACTTCAAACCTTCAGCGATAGGTAGGCCATGGTCAAAAACTGTGGCTACTTTTTTGGGGGTCTAATTTGTATAGGTCATCTGAGGTCAAAGGTCATCCAGGGTCAAATCGTAAAAGTTGCCCGATTGACTTCAAACTTGGAGAAAAGAAACATGAACACCTGGTGAACATTTTTTGGGTCTAATTCGCATAGGTCATCTGAGGTCAAAGGTCATCCAGGGTAAAATCGTAAAAGTTGCCCGATTGACTTCAAATTTGGAGAAAAGAAACATGAACACCTGGTGAACATGTCTAAAATAAATTAGAGGTCATCCGAGGTCAACAGTCATTAACGGTCATCCAAGGTCAAAGGTCAACAAGGGGGTTAAATCGTGCAATGAACACCGGGGGAACTATCAGGCATTCAACTTGCAAAGTCTTTTGAAGCTGACCCATATAACTCTGTTGGTAGAGTCTCTGACTTGAACCGTTTTTCTCCCCTGATAGTTTAATTCACAAAAACATGCCCAAACATTTTCAAAACAACACATTTGGCTCTTTCCTATTAGCTATGAGTTATACCAGGGATTATATAATTATGGGATAGGTCACTCCTCAGACAAAATTTCACCTACTAAAACCAAATTCACGGGTGAGGTTTTATAGGGGGCGCACTATCATGTTCGTAGCAAACCAGATGACATGAGACATGGTGGTTTTTATCGGCTCAAAACATGATTTGTGGCACAGAAATAGTACATCAATGGTAAAAAAAAGCTGATTGTGATTTAGAGTAGAACTGATTTGCTTTGATGATGGCAGAATTTAGTTCTTATATATGACACGAAACATTCAGAATTGGTTATTTAAAATTAATTTACGTAGAACAAAATACGAATTTTAAATTGTGGATGGCTTCGTCTGGCAGTGACAGAGGAGGGGCGTGGCGTTATTTGCATTTTATGAATATTGTAATCAGATCAGTTGGGAAGGACGCCGGATCGCGACGATCACATCGTGTGAGGTCATGAATAGTCATGACTGAATATTCATTCACAACGAATGATTGACAGTTTACGCTGTAACTTCCTGGTGAAGGACTGATAGAGTACGCTATACTGAACAATGGGCAGATATGAGAGTCAACCCCCTGGTTATACCATAGCATTACAAAAAGCACAAAACCCCAGTTTTCCAGGAAAATGAGGGCGCTTCCTACGCCAAATGACCAAGTGTGCATTTTAAGTATAAGACATTTTGAATGGGTGAAATAAGTTTTGAACACTCTATAGTATCATTCATTTGGGAGAAATATAGTATCATTCATTCGGGAGAAATTAAAACTGTCTTATCAAAACTTGTTTTCTTGTCTATGATAACAGCACCCACAGGAGCTCCAGGAGATTTTTATTTCCAGACCGACAAAAATGGCGAAAGTAACAAGCTGATCGATGTTTTACTGTTATGGACGGTAAGTGCTCAAAGATAGTATAACTGGGTTTTAAAAAACTTTTGAATGCTACAATAAAATACCGAAGCAAACAATTTGAATATCAGAAATAGCCTAGATCAAAATATCTAGTAGAACCTATGGCTAGCGAAACTCCGTTCAATCCTTGCACAGATTGTTCAAAGAATACAAACCAAGTAAGCGAAATGACTGAATAATATTTATAGAATCCTTATAGCAAAGGCCTTGAGAATAAATGGTCTCAGACCTGGTTCCTCTCCCACTACCATGGCAAAAGTCTATCCACTAGCCATACCATTTACACTTCTAGTGTCTAATTGCATGTTTTCTTCTTTTCCAGCCAATTCCAGAGAATCAACAGAATGGTCCAATCATTGGTTATAACATCAGTGTCCAGGGACAATCACCAAAAAATGTCACGGACTATCATCACATCTATTCCCCTGACGAAAATGCCACCCAATATACAATAACAGGTACAGATACTGATACTGACGATGGTCTTAGATGAACAAAATATTTTGTTAGGATCAAATAAGGGCGCGTTCCCACTATGCCTGTTTGGTACCAGGACGTGGACTCGATCCTACATCGAGTCTACTTCCAAGCCTAGTGGGAACACGAAATAAGGGGTTTTGACCCTACATCCAGGATGTAGCATCGAATCCACTTCAAAGAGGTAGTCTATTAAATCGCTTGTGAGAACGTGTTTTACATTTATCGAACGGGGACTCGTTCCACTTATACCGTTAATACGTATTGTTGACGGGGTTTACACCATACATTTCGTTCAGCAGGTGTAGTGATGTCAAAATCAGAGCTGTCATCATCATCATACTAAACATGAATCGTCCCTGACATAATGCAATGAATGTACCTGGCATATGCTTTATTTCACGTAATTTAAGGTGAATTCTGGCCTTCCGTGTGCGATGACGACAACAGCAAATTGTACGAAGATACAGTATACTGTCGTCCATGTTGACCTCAGTCGATCTATTTGCCGTTATATCGGTATATTGGTATATTTTATTGCAGAATGAGGACGCAAAATCAATGTTAACCTATGTGGACTCGTAATAGGTACGAATCCACATTCACAAAATGAGAACGAGCCCTAAGTTTACTTGCAGGAATTTGTAATTGCATGTTTTTAGTACACATTGAGATGTTCATCTACTAAATATAGTATTGCCAACAGCAATATACACACTACTGTAGACAGAAATCTCTGCATATTATTCAACGCATACTAAGATTGCTATCTTCTGTAGATAGCGATCAACACATATCATTAAATATGCATACTATGATTGCTATCTTCTGTAGACAGCAATCTACATATATCATTCAATGTATACTAAGATAATCTAAGCAATATGCTATCTACTGTAGACAGCAAGATACACACATCAGTCAATGCATACTGAGCTTGCTATCTTCTGTAGACAGCGATCAACACATATCATTAAATATGCATACTATGATTGCTATCTTCTGTAGACAGCAATCTACATATATCATTCAATGTATACTAAGATAATCTTAGCAATATGCTATCTACTGTAGACAGCAAGATACACACATCAGTCAATGCATACTGAGCTTGCTATCTACTGTAGACAGCGATCGACACATATCATTTAATACATACCGTATTGTCCCTATTAAGCGCCCAGGGCGGTTAGCAAAGTCATTTTTGGTGGGCGCTTATTAAGTTACCTTTTTAAACTCATTTATCGTAAACACTGTCGAATTCGGCAAGGTTGCACTAGCGGAAAACCATGTGCGATCGAAAAGTAAACTGTTTAACATTTGGGGGGGGATCAACATTGCAGCGTCGCAGTGGTCTCACTGTGGCCACATTACATGACGTCAAAGTTCCGACAAGCTTCAAGTGCCCTTCCGAAAACTTCGTTTATTCTCGGTAGGTTTAAGCATGAGCGGTGTTGTATTTAAGCCATGAATAAAAAGCAAAGATGGTGGCTCACATCGGGGAGAGCGGGCGGCAGCGGCAATCGAACTAGGCTTACTGGTACTGCTTTACTGAAGGACCCTGTGGCGAAAAATGTTGTTGTACAGTGCTACGGTAATTAAAAAGGTGGGCGCTTATAAGGGATTGTTTGTTGTTAGTCATTGAGAAAAACGGGGGTGGGCGCTTATAAGGGCATGGGCGCTTAATAGGGATAATACGGTACATGAAATTGCTATCTACTACTGTAACAGCGTATCTGCACATTTCATTTCATGCATTTTAAAAAATGTGCTATTTTTAATAGATAGCAAACTGCATGTCTCACTGCATATTCACATTGCTATCAAAGTAAGCAATCACAATAAAGTGCCCAATTGTCTATGCCAAGTGAAAATACCCAATAAGTTTTATTCGCCCCTCTCTCATTCTATTTTGAGTCCAATTCAATTTCATTTTCATTTTTTAATATTTCAATCATAACTTTTTCTAATAGATGTTTCAGAAGTTGAGATGCTTTCTGCAGCTTGATTAATTTTATGAGGAGCCATTTTAACAAAGTTTTGTGATCATTGGAGGGTGTAACTACCAAAACAATGAAATAAAAAGGGACTCCTTTTTCAGACATTGCTGTGAAAGCTATACACACATTGAATAAGGGACATTTATGCCTACTTTTGATGAAATGTCACTAAAAAGTCAAATGTAAAACGAACCTACTTCTTCCCAGACGCTAAACTTGTTTTGTTTTTTTTACTCGGCCTTATTAGTGTTAGTAGTTATATACCTATAGGTTTTGGATTAACTGCCAACACAAAAGTGTTTGCAACACAGATCAGACCCACAACCCTCCCCATTCAATACAACCTGGTGAATGATCTCAACATTAGTATTAACCTCTACTTGAAATGTTTAAGATTACCTGAAAAAAATAACACACATTTTAGCCAAGAGTTATTTGTTACCTCCGAGATGGCTTCTTATACCATACACAGAAGGTCTCTTCCCCTTAGTAGCTACTTTGGTTACTAAATTGCATAGGTGTTTTGAAGTTATCACCGGCTCGGTGCATTTAACTTATTACGTAATAAACTGTAAATCTGAATTTTTTCATTTTAGGTCTCAACCGAACCTATCGATACAGAATCGACATTTTAGCATACAACAAGGCGGGCAAATCACCAAAATCAGATACTGTCCTCACAGTTGAACCATCAGAGATTACAAATACAGGTATGTTATCGCTGATCTGTCAAAACCATTTTCGGGCCCTTCAGCATGTATAAAGTAAAACTGCCCAATGGTTATTTATGCATAGGAATTGTTGCTCTCTACATGTTCAGGGGCAAGAGCATTTTAAGACTTATTAGATGTGGTTTTTTGGGCTCTTGTATATGTTTAGAGCAGGCTGCCTAAAGGTTAGGAAGTATAACTTTATACATGCTTTAGGGCCAGAAGGAGATGCTAGTATTTCATGGCTAAACATTAGTAAATGTGACACTGCATATCAAAACCAGGCGGAATTGGGCAGAGTGATGAATGGAGAAAAATGCCAAAAATGTTTTGAGGGTTATTTTTGTCAATTTTGAGATTCTCATGATTTCAAAATGCTAGTCATGTCAAAAAAGAGCTGTACAAATTTCAAACTGAAATTTGACCAGGAAATAATATTTTTAATTGTTTATTCTTATTCATTTCTTATTATTTACTTTGTTTTATGCAAATTTTAATGGACGTTTTCTATTTTTTAACATTTCAGGCAGTCCAAATTCAAAATATTACAACTCGAGTTAGGAATGTCCGATTTCAATAAAACAAGTGGTGTTGTAAAGCGCAAAGCCTATATTTTTTATAATACATCAATAACTCAATTTTGAGCTCCTGCCCAATTGTGCCTGGTTTTGACATGCGGCGTCACAAATATGATTAAAAATTAAAGCATTCATTTTTCAAAAAGAAAAAAAATCAAATCAATTTTTTTTTTACAAACAGCAGCTGAATTTTATGCTAATCTTTGTTTTAAAAATTGTTCTCTTCTAGTTCCAGAAAACAACTCACAACTTGTCATTGCCGTGTCAGTGTCCATTGCTGTGTCATTTGTTATTGCAGCACTCGTTATTTTGATGTACTGCGTATGGACGAAGAAAATTGCCAGTCAAGTCTTTGAAATCAAAATACCTAATATTGTATTGGTAAGTGCTATGTCTGAGGAGTGGATTATTGTGATTAAAATGATCAGAAAGCTACTTCATTGAAAAAATAATGGCTTAGGAGATGTAAACACCACACTGTTTTTATGGGCTAGACTGACCCCATTTCTTTTGAATGTTCAATGTTTTTTCTTTTTTTAAACATTTTTTGAACATTTTTGGGAAATTTTGGGCACTTTTTTTGTTGTAGATCAGGGGTGGGGGTCGCCTTGATATAAACAAAATAAAATATGATCAAAAGCAATTAAATTAACAGAAAAATCATCCATGGCCCTGCTTTCATTAAATGGGATAGTACATTTTGGCTGCCTTATACTCGCAATTGGCCTTTTGGCTGCCTTATACTCGCAATTGGCCTATGAGCAACCCTGAATGCACGTTGTATTAAACAACTTCTTTGTCTTAATACTCATTCTAGCACATATTGACATGGTATATTTATCACACACTATTATCATTTCAGAAGAATAACTATTCCGCCAATCTGGGGAAGGGCTTTTTCCGTACCCAAGAACCAGAACACTTTGATGATATCAACAAAGCAGTGGCAGGTTCCTATGCTGATATCAGGGATGAGGCAACAGTCCCATGCCTTACTGTTAATATATACCCAAACTATATGGAAGGCCATGACTATGTGAAAGTATCTGGCAACCAGTCTCCTAGTGTGGAATCATCTGGACATGGGACTCTTTGTAGTTTGGGCAGCCAAGACATGTCTGGTCAAGGAATAACTGATGACAGGATAAGCTATCATACGATGTCACCGACGGGCTTATCGCCCGTTGTTAAAAACTTCTCAGATATTTTCTGTAGTCCATTTGACAACGATGATGCAATGGGTTGTGAAAAGACAAGATCTCCAGGCTCCTCTGTTGTAATTGAGGATGCGATATCAATAGACAAACCTGCGAGCAGCGATGTGATATGCTATCTGACGATGCCCCCATCGCAAGTCTCATCTGACGATGACGAAGATGTCCTGGATGCGCAGGAGGAAGACCCGATCAAGGTTGATTCCAAAAATATCACAGTGGCATATGTGTCTAGTTCATGTACACCACCACCACCGCGACAAAACGAGTCACAAATTGGCGCAAATGCATTGACTGGGTTCAATGATCAGCATACCAATTATGTCACATCAGGGATGATGGCCAATGAGAAATGTGTTGAAGAACATCAAACTTCAGACCCGTATGTCATGCATTCATCATTGCCCGGAACCCCAACACTAAGGACTAGAAGTGCCAGAGGTGGGGATAATTCAAAAGACACTTTTAAAAAGCCGCAGTCTGCATTGGAAGACTTCAGTAGAAGCGGGGACAAAGTGGGGGACAAAGAAGCAACTGTGACAGAGGACATAGCCCCTTATGTACTGAATAGTGCAATTCCAATGACTGGCTGTTATAAAAACCCCGACAGGGAAGACTTCAGTAGAAATGGGGACAGAGTGGGGGACAAAAAAGCAGCTGTGTCAGAGGACATATCCCCTTATGTCTTGCACAGTGCAATTCCAATGACTGGCTGTTATAAAAACCCTGACAGTGAAGGCTGTGCAGAGGTTCTTTCTCAACCATCCGCCCGACATGGTGCTAGGCAGGCCGCATTGGTATCTAATACAGGCTGTACAACGATGGACAGAGATGTCGTTCCTAAACCCACTGAAGAAAAGGATGATGCTAAAAAGCAATCACTGCCATCAAACCAAGGGTACATAACAATGTCTAAGGTAAATGATACAAACTGTCCTGTCAAACCTATTGATCATAACGGGTATGTCACGAGACAGCAATTACAGAATACGATGACATCAGTACAGCAAGTGTGCACCTCATTTGATACGCAGGAGAAAACCGTGTGAGGATAAAACTAAAACCAGTGGAAAATTCCCCAACCAAGACAATGCGTTATGTCATCTGTACTGGGAATTAAGATATTGCCAGTTTGGTAGAGCTTCAGAGTAGAGGTTTCACTATACGTCTCCTAGAATGCTATATCGTCTGCATAAGCTGGTGAAATACTGGCAACCATTGAAGGGTTTACTAAGCCTACTAATGAATATGGCAACTCATTGATGGCAACTCATGGAACTCAAGATGCGATGGATCCTGAATCCTAAAGGTGAAGGACGTCCCACTAAGTATACTCCACTGAGTGATAAGATATCTTCATCTTTCTCAGTGGTATAAAGTGAATTTTGAACTGGAGATAAGAAGGTCTTGTGTCTTGATAAGGACTTCCTGCATCTGCACTAGCTGGTAAAAGAATACACATTCTCCCCAAGCTGGTTACAAAGGAATGACTTAACAATTATTGTTGGAATTAGAGATATGATGGTTTGTGCCCTCTTGATAAGGATCTCATACATAGTATCATCTGCACTCATGTGATAACAGAACACGCATTTTCTCAAAGGTTGTAACTGATCTGCACTAGGTTATAAAATAACACTAATTTTTTTTGCCAATATTGTTGAAACTGGAGAAGAAAGCTCTTGCCATCTTGATAGATTCTCTTACAAAGAATCATGTGAACTTGGTGATTAGATAGAGCTAGATCTCTAAAAGGTTGTAACTTATGACTATATATGAACCCAATGTTCCTAGAACGTCTTCAACACTTGGAGATCGTGCATTTTTAGTTGCTGCACCCACTCTTTAGAATTCATTACCTCTAAATATCAGATGTTGTGACTCTATTCAATCATTTAAAATCTTGTTCAAGACTGGGAGTAATTCTGTTATACCCTTCACAGGGGTATTCTCCACAGTGCATGATTTTTAAGAACGACACATACTACTAATGTAGGGTGTGGACGGTATTACAGAATTATGCCCATGTGGGTATTATGTTCAATTGTATTATTGTATTTTGTATTTATGTATGTTCTCGTTTGCGCCTGGGAATAGTTCATCTAGATTGATGGCACATTTAACAAATGCCTTATTATCAAATGAGGTACAATAAGTACGTATGAAAATTGATTTATTTATATCATGATAATATGTATAAGTTAGGGACATTTTGGTACCAAATTCAATACTATATTACATTCGTAACAAAAGTTAATGATTCTTAAAAATCACTTTATCTCAAAACATCAAATACAAATTGTCAAGTTATGTGAAAATTTTGGTTTTGTTAACAAATCAATGAAGTTAATGAAAATGAAATATGTACCTCAAAATGTAGTTGAACTCATTAATTTCATGGATTTGAGTATGATCAGAAATACAATTTTTTTTATGAATTTGACTTGTTATGACCTTTTTCAACGTAAATGCTCTTAGAGGTATATTATGTGATATTTTCCATCCAGTGGGCGCCCTCTATTCATGATGTTTTTTAGAAAGTAGATTTTCTTGCAGATCTACATTTCTGATCATAAATCATAAATACATTCTGAGTTACAGACCGATACGATTCTTAACTACTTCAAAATCAAAATATTGATATAATATTGAATGAGGGTGATACAAGAATATATTACACGAGCTATACAAATATTGGAAGAGTCGGAGACGAGAGCAATATTTTATAGCGAGTGCAATATATTCTTGTATCACCCAAAAATAAGACATTCAATATTATTATTATTTATATAACAGACTGTTTTGATAAAAATAAATCAATTAGCCCGAATTGACGTTAATCTCAGCATAGATGGTATCTAAGCCAGATTGATATGCCGATCTCAAAAACGTACTCATGCGCATCATCTGCGCATATTACTCATCATGCACACATCTTCTGCGCCGCACAAAAATATTGGATCGCAATCTTTTTAGAATATTGGTCGCATCCGGGGACTTTGATTGAACAATATGCAATGCAGTTTTATTGTATCGTTAAAAAGCCTGGTATAAATACTAATTTTTGATATTGATTACTATATACAATGAGTGGAACAATATTTATCTCAGGTAGGGTCGGCTGGTCCGGCTTTCTTTGTTTTTCTTCAACATTTGTGGTGGCTAATTTCAACAATTTTTCGAAACGATTTTATAAAAATTAAAAATAAATAAAAATTGAAGAAAAGACAATGGGTGGGTCGGGCCCTTAGAACAGTTTTTGGGCCCTTTAGGCCATTCAAATCTTGATCTGGTATCTGAATCGTGGATGTATCAATGTTAATTGTTTGATGACTAAGGCCAAACAAAGAAGAAGGTCTGTCTCAGAAGCCCGCCCGCATTGGTATGTGAAATGAGCTACGGCGTGTAGGTCTATGCTGCTGAGCCTTTTTTTTGCTTTTTTTTTTGCTTTTTTTTTTTGCTTTTTTTTTTTGCTTATTAAAAAAAAAATTAAAAAAAGGTTCTCTGAAGCTTGGATTACAAAAAATAAAATAAAATCGCAAACCTCAGCCCATTTCAAATTAAAAATAAATAAATCGCACAGCACTTAGCTTATTTGCAAAATGTTTCTGAGACAGACTATCTTCTTTGTTTGGCCTAATACAAGGTTGTGTAAGATGAACAGGGGGCTGTACACCTTCAGCATAGCCTCCGTAAAACTGCCGTAACTTATTCATTATTCATTTAATCTATATAAAAGTATACAGTTTTTTGCAGAAAAGGGTTCAATGAATCCAACCATGATAATGAAATTGTCCATTTTGGAGAAAATGATAAAAAACATGTTTTTTGACCCATTTTAGGTTCTGCAAAGATAACTCAACATTTATTTTGTCAAATGTTGTCATACTAGTTTTATTATATTCCTAATACAATTCCCTAGGAATCTCTTTTTTGTTGTTGAAAATCTTTTTTATATTTTTTGAATTATCGACCAAAAAGTGCCAAAAATCACATTTTTGGCACTTTTTGGTCAATAATTCAAAATTAATAAAGATTTTTAACAACAACAAAAAAAACATCTTAAGAAATTTCATTATAATCTTGAAAAGCAGATTGCTAAAAAGTGTGGAACCATACACAAATACATACTGAAATAGAAGGCACTTTGCCATTTGTATATATTTCATAGTTATTTTACGATTTATGCGAAGTGATGAATGATGACCATTTTGTCCATCTATTCTTGTAATTTATGTTTAAATGTTTGTTGAGTGCATGTACAGAAGATCAAAGGGTTCCAGGCTTTTGGAGCTCTATTATGAAAAAACATGGACCCCTTTTGGTCATTATTTTAGCCCATCTGTTTCTCCTGATATATGTCTTTCAAAAAAAACATATTTAAAAAGTACTAACTTTTGTATATGTATTAAGTCTTTATTTGTTTTAGTTAGTATAAATGTAATTAATATTGACTCTTTTGTCAATAACATGTCTTTTTAAAGACATGTTATTGACAAAAGAGTCAATATTAATATGTATCTTTTTTTGTATATTAAAGAGCAAATGGGAACAATAGCCCAACAGACAAAGTTAATGATTGCAAATCAAACTGGTAACTCTCTACGAGCTCTGAGGGGCCAATCGATTGGTTCACTGCAACTCAGAAAATATTCAAAATACAAGTAAACACAAATGGGCAGGGTTAAAAAAGCCAATGAAAGTGGCGTGGCACATGAATAAGATAAACGATGAAAAACCTTTGTTTGCATAGAAATGTAGGTATTGTTGCAGCCACATCTCTATCTCCGAGTCAAATTTTGAGAAATGTAGGCTACAAATTGAACAACAAATCAGTGAGTTTTTGATGTAATACTTCAAAATTCAATTCACATTGTTTTGTTAATTATGCCGAGTTGTTCGTCTTGAACATGTTAAACAGAGTGGCTAACACACTGCTTTGGACCTTGCACCACAAGGCTTTTTCTTTTCGGGTTATGCTATGTTCTGGGATAGAGGGCGCAAAAATCACCCAAAAAACCCCAATCAAATCAGCCATTTTTGATAATTAAAACACCCCTGAAGTTTGTCAGGGTTTCAAAACTCCAGCAGCCCCCCCCCCCCCCCCCCCCCCCCCCCCCCCCATCATAAATAATTTGGAGGTTGCATCACAAAATCATTGACTTTTTGGTCAGTTTATGGCCTACATTACTGAAATTTGACTATGAAAATACCCAATACATTGCGCTAACTTAATAATTACATTTAGAATGGAAGGCAGTTTTCTTTTGGGGAGTACTTTATATGAGTTTTAGGCAAAAGTGTTATTTTTTTTATGATCAGACGGGCATGTATATTATACCCTGTATTGTTAAGCCAAATTGTGCAATGTAATTTGTTATGTTTTTTGAGATTTATGAATAATAAAGCCAACTCAATTATTTTATCTAAATTATTTTGCATCTTTTATTAAGTATCTGCAGAGTATATTTCATACTGGGTGGGGGGGATTCTGAAGGTTTGTTAACTATTTCAGAAGGTTTGTATTCTGAATTAACACTCGGCTCATTATTTTGTAACATAACCCCAACTTTAACACTAAACCATGCTAGCCTTAAAATGTTCACAGCCGACGCACCTGTTGGCATTGTTAGAAATTAGAACGCGGATAATAGAGCTCGCACCAAAGTACCTGGGATGTTCTCGCTGTAAATAATGAATTCAACACTTTTCGCTATCTTCAAAATATTGTTTTAAAATAATGTCGAGACTTCAGCATTTTGATTTTTAATATTTTGTTTGAATCTATAAAAATTTGTTGTTTAAAACAATTTAGCCAACATTGTTTAAATTTTAAACAACATTGGTAAAATATACTTTGATTTTTTAAACAGTGTTTTAACAGTGTAACAACAACAACAAACAACAATTACAACTTAAACCAACAACAAATCTCTGTAGGTCCCATTTAGCGATGTCGGGTTTTAAGATTTTTACTAAGTTCGCTATTTTAAAATATGTATACACTATTTTTTGTATCAGCAAATTTTCAACTTTGTCTTGAATCATATCACGAAATGTGGAGACAATTGCTTGCGTATTAGGCTCTGTATGTCCCATTTAGCCATGTCGGGTTTTAAGATTTTTTACTATATTTGTAGGCGTGCGTGCAAATTACTCGTAGGCCTATACTTGCCTTAAATCCTCAATTTTACAGCGGCAAAATTCGGTAGCCTGTCGATGGTATTATTTCTATCCACTTAAACCCCTACACCCCCACGACCCCTCCCCAGAGTTCGACACATCATAACACGCCATCTAATGGGGCCCGACTGCATCGATACTGATTTTTTTTCTCTTGATTTAAAAAAAAAAAAAATTGACCTCAACTTTATTTAAATTTAATATCAATATAAGCGATACTCACGGAAGTACGAGACACTTTCATACTTCCATGATAACCGGCTAATTGTTGGTTGTGACTGAATTCAAAATTTTACTCTCCACGTAACTTTTGAATTTAGCGCCACTTATTATCCATACCGTGATTGCTGTTTTATATAGGGATATGTACATGTACATGCACAATGCTGTCTCGCGCCGAGCCCGCGGCAAGCCGACGCACCTGTTGGCATTGTTAGAAATTCGAATGCGGATAATAGAGCTCGCACCAAAGTACCTGGGATGTTCTCGCTGTAAATAATGAATTAAACACTTTTCGCTATCTTCAAAATATTGTTTTAGAATAATAATGTTGAGACTTTAGCATTTTTATATACTTAATTGATTTTTAATATTTTGTTTGAATCTATAAACATTTGTTGTTTAAAACAATTTATCCAACATTGTTTAAATTTTAAACAACATTGGTAAAATATACTTTGATTTTCATAAATTTAACCAATAATTGTTTAAAATGTAACCAAAATTGTGCAAAAATATGTTCGACAACTGTTGAGCGATTCACCGGTTAACTAACAGTTGTTTAAAAGAGCATGTTTTAATCAACTTGTTAAGAAATTATTCAACGTTGTTTAAAACATGCTCTTTTAAACAACTGTTAGTTAACCGGTGAATCGCTCAACGGTTGTTTAACATTATTTTTGCACAATGTTGGCTAAATTATTTTAAACAACAATTTTTTAAACAGTGTTTTAACAGTGTAACAACAACAACAATTACAACTTTTAACCAACAACAAATCTCGTAGGTCCCATTTAGCGATGTTGGGTTTTAAGATTTTTTCTAAGTTCGCTAAATGGATAATTTAGCGCGCTTCAATTGTCTCAGAATCTACTGACATAAATTTTTAAATTCAAGTAAAATTCTGGTGTTTGCTGAACTCTGAACATAAATAATAGGTCAAATTGAAATAGCTAACACTTCAATGGTGCCATTCGTAATATCAATTTTTTTTTAAAATGCTATCCTTATACGTTCAAATCGATCGAACTTGGCTAAAATCAGTACTTTTTTATTTAAAAAAATACATTTTTAAACGTTGACCTCTACTTTCAAAGGAACGATGACTATGTATACACTCTTTTTTATCTCAGCAACTTTTCCATTTTGTCTTGAATCATATCACGAAATGTGGAGACAATTGCTTGCATATTATGCTCTGTATGTTCCATTTAGTGATGTCGGGTTTTAAGATTTTTTACTAAGTTCGCTAAAGGGATCATTTAGCGCGCTTCGCTGTCTCAGAATCTCCTGACATGGATTTTTGAATTCAAGTAAAAAATTTCTGGTGTTTTTTGAACATAAATCTTAGGTCAAATTGAAATAGCTAACACTTCAAGGGTGCCATTCATAATATCAAATTTTAAAAACAATGCTATTCTTAACTTTTTCCACGCGGCAGACAAGCGTGGTTAAGCGTTCAAATCGCTCAAACTTGACTAAAATCAGTACCTTTTAATACAAAAATACATTTTTGAACTTGGACCTCTAATTTCAATGGAACGATGACTATGTATACACTATTTTTTGTATCAGCAAATTTTCAACTTTGTCTTGAATCATATCACGAAATGTGGAGACAATTGCTTGCGTATTAGGCTCTGTATGTCCCATTTAGCCATGTCGGGTTTTAAGATTTTTTACTATATTTGTAGGCGTGCGTGCAAATTACTCGTAGGCCTACACTCTAAGAAATTAAAGAACCCTTTTTTGTCCTGCCAGGAGAACCCTTAAAGGTTCTAGTTAAAGAACCAAAACAGTTCAAGAGAGAGGTTCTTTATAGACCCGTCATAGAACCTTCAAAAAAGGTTCTGTATCATGTTTGTGAACTATTTTTGGTTCTTTAAAGATTATGTGATCTTTTCAAGATAGCGCCCTCTATTCATTTTTTTTTTTTAGAAAGTAGATTTTCTTGCAGATTTACATTTCTGATCATAAATCGTACACATTCCAAGTTACAGTGCGATACGATTCCTAATTACCTCAAAATCATGGTTTTAGAGTGAATTTAGAGTAAAAATATAAACTGTCGGAGTTATCCGACAGTTTATTTTCACTCTAAAATCATGATTTTGAAGTAATTAAGAATCGTATCGCCCTGTAACTTGGAATGTATGTACGATTTATGATCACAAATGTAAATCTGCAAGAAAATCTTCTTTCAAATTTTTTTTCGATGTTGAGGGCGTTCCCTGGAAAGATCACATAATATACCTTTAAGGGTTCTCCTGGCAGGACAACTTTAGAACCATTTTTTCTAAGCGTGTACTTGCCTTAAATCCTCAATTTTACAGCGGCAAAATTCGGTAGCCTGTCGACGATATTATTTCTATCCACTTAAACCCCTACACCCCTCCCCACGACCCCTCCCCAGAGTTCGACACATCATAGCACGCCATATACCTGAGACCATAATAACTTTAGTTATTATGGTCTCAGCATATACTAATGGGGCCCGACTGCATCGATACCGATTTTTTTTCCTCTTGATTTAAAAATATATATATATATATATTTTTTTTTTAAATTGACCTCAACTTTATTTAAATTTAATATCAATATAAGCGATACTCACGGAAGTACGAGACACTTTCATACTTCCATGATAACCGGCGGCTAATTGTTGGTTGTGACTGCGAAATTAAAACACACACATATATTTATTTAAGTCTATGTAATGAACTTTCAAATCGCAAAATTTAAAAACAAGCGAAATGGCTGAAAATCAGCAAAGCGCGATCATTTAATTGGGAGGTGATGTCGTGGAGTCTGATACCTCTCTTCAAATCTTCTATGGTGTTACAATAGTCTCAAAAGGTCCCAAATTAAGGAGAAAGTAATTTTTATTTTCCTGTTTTAGACACAGTTTATTTGGGATATACTGTAGCAATATAGCTCGTAACAAGGTAGGTGTGCTATAGCCTATAGAAATTCGAAGTATACAAAGGAGAAAGTTATTTTTATTTTCCTGTTTTAGACACAGTTTATTTTGGACATAGGGCCTACTGTAACAATGTAGCTCGTAACAAGGTAGGTGTGCTATATAGAAGTCCCAAGTATACAAAGGAGAAAGTAATTTTTATTTTCCTGTTTTAGACACAGTTTATTTTGGACATAGCCTACTGTAGCAATATAGCTCGGGCTAAACTTTAGAATACCCTACCATTTTTGAAGCTCCACTTTTTTTTAAATCATCTTCGACGGCGCGAAGCTCAACCTTTTAAAAAATAATGCAACATCGAAAAGGTCTTCCTTTTCAATATCACCTTCGCCAGCGCGAAAGCACCGCTGGTGAACCATCATCATCGACGGCGCGAAGCTCAATTTTCTTTTTCCTACCATTTTTGAAGCTCCTCTTTTTTTTAAATCATCTTCGACGGCGCGAAGCTCAAACTTTTAGAAAATATAATGCAACATCGGAAAGGTCTTCCTTTTTCAATATCACCTTCGCCAGCGCGAAAGCACCGCTGATGAAGCCATCATCATCGACGGCGCGAAGCTCAATCTTTTTTTCTCAAAACAATCAACCGTCGGCGAAGCACCGCTGATGATGCCATCATCATCGACGGCGCGAAGCTCAAGCTTTTTTTTCAAAACAATAGTATTTTGTATAATTTTCAAACCTCAATGACATAATACAGTCCTCAAAATAAGTAACTGACCAGGTAATAAATATATTCTAACTCCAAAACTATTAGCTCCTATTATACGTCTAGTGGGTTGATTATAATAATGTGGTTTTATGATATGCTGTGTGATATTAAATCCTTGATTAAGGATCAATGGCACTGCCGTCCGGCACCCAGACGATGGCGGACACGACGAACGGCCGTAAATTTTGAATTTCCGTTGGTTTCAATGCAATAATGGATTTTGATCATATATCCCCCTATAAAATTCATCACACGTGGGAATTAAATTATTTCATCCTAAAACCACTGGACTTGTATAACCAACTCAAGTGTCAGTCAGTACTTTAGCGTCCCATTAACTATGGGTCGTTCTTTAAAAGCCCCGTCCAAAGATATATTATGGGTCGTTCTTTAATAGTCCTGTCCAAATTGTTAAGGTGTTGGACTGCCCCTTAATATTGCATTGGGACTGAAGTTCAGTATCATGTGACAGGTCGGCTTAAACATGTTAAATAGATTATGGGTCGTTCTTTAAAAGCACTGCCCAAATTGATGAGGTGCTGGACTGTCCCTTAATATTGCATTGTGGGACAGGTTGGCCGAAATAGATTACGGGTCGTTCTTTTTGCATTGGGACATTATGGGTCGTTCTTTACCCCTTGATATTGCACAGGGACCGAATCTCAGTATCATGTGACAGATTTACCAAACTAGATTCTGGGTCGCTCTTTAAAAGCCCCGTCCAAAGATATATTATGGGTCGTTCTTTAATAGTCCCGTCCAAATTGTTAAGGTGTTGGACTGCCCCTTAATATTGCATTAGGACTGAAGTTCTCGTAGATTATGGGTCGTTCTTTAAAAGCCCCGTCCAAAGATATATTATGGGTCGTTCTTTAATAGTCCCGTCCAAATTGTTAAGGTGTTGGACTGCCCCTTAATATTGCATTGGGACTGAAGTTCAGTATCATGTGACAGGTCGGCTTAAATAGATTATGGGTCGTTCTTTAAAAGCCCTGCCCTATTGCACAGGGACCGAATTTCAGTATCATGTGACAGATTTTACAAAATAGATTATGGGTCGTTCTTTAAAAGCCCCGTCCAAAGATATATTATGGGCCGTTCTTTAATAGTCCCTTCCAAATTGTTAAGGTGTTGGACTGCCCCTTAATTGGGACTGAAGTTCAGTATCATGTGACAGGTCGGCTTAAATAGATTATGGGTCGTTCTTTAAAAGCCCTGCCAAAATTGATGAGGCGCTGGATTGTCCCTTAATATTGCATTGTGGGACAGGTTGGCCAAAATAGATTATGACATAATACAGTCCTCAAAATAAGTAACTGACCAGGTAATAAATATATTCTAACTCCAAAACTATTAGCTCCTATACGTCTAGTGGGTTGATTATAATAATGTGGTTTTATGATATGCTGTGTGATATTAAATCCTTGATTAAGGATCAATGGCACTGCCGTCCGGCACCCAGACGATGGCGGACACGACGAACGGCCGTAAATTTTGAATTTCCGTTGGTTTCAATGCAATAATGGATTTTGATCATATATCCCCCTATAAAATTCATCACACGTGGGAATTAAATTATTTCATCCTAAAACCACTGGACTTGTATAACCAACTCAAGTGTCAGTCAGTACTTTAGCGTCCCATTAACTATGGGTCGTTCTTTAAAAGCCCCGTCCAAAGATATATTATGGGTCGTTCTTTAATAGTCCTGTCCAAATTGTTAAGGTGTTGGACTGCCCCTTAATATTGCATTGGGACTGAAGTTCAGTATCATGTGACAGGTCGGCTTAAACATGTTAAATAGATTATGGGTCGTTCTTTAAAAGCACTGCCCAAATTGATGAGGTGCTGGACTGTCCCTTAATATTGCATTGTGGGACAGGTTGGCCGAAATAGATTACGGGTCGTTCTTTTTGCATTGGGACATTATGGGTCGTTCTTTACCCCTTGATATTGCACAGGGACCGAATCTCAGTATCATGTGACAGATTTACCAAACTAGATTCTGGGTCGCTCTTTAAAAGCCCCGTCCAAAGATATATTATGGGTCGTTCTTTAATAGTCCCGTCCAAATTGTTAAGGTGTTGGACTGCCCCTTAATATTGCATTGGGACTGAAGTTCTCGTAGATTATGGGTCGTTCTTTAAAAGCCTCGTCCAAAGATATATTATGGGTCGTTCTTTAATAGTCCCGTCCAAATTGTTAAGGTGTTGGACTGCCCCTTAATATTGCATTGGGACTGAAGTTCAGTATCATGTGACAGGTCGGCTTAAATAGATTATGGGTCGTTCTTTAAAAGCCCTGCCCTATTGCACAGGGACCGAATTTCAGTATCATGTGACAGATTTTACAAAATAGATTATGGGTCATTCTTTAAAAGCCCCGTCCAAAGATATATTATGGGCCGTTCTTTAATAGTCCCGTCCAAATTGTTAAGGTGTTGGACTGCCCCTTAATTGGGACTGAAGTTCAGTATCATGTGACAGGTCGGCTTAAATAGATTATGGGTCGTTCTTTAAAAGCCCTGCCAAAATTGATGAGGCGCTGGATTGTCCCTTAATATTGCATTGTGGGACAGGTTGGCCAAAATAGATTATGGGTCGTTCTTTTTGCATTGGGACATTATGGGTCGTTCTTTACCCCTTGATATTGCACAGGGACATATTTCGGATTGTATAATGAGCCCCGCTGGGCTGTAGAAAAAGATAAATTATGGATCGTTCTTTAATAGTCCCGTCCAAATTGTTAAGGTGTTGGGCTGCCCCTTAATATTGCATTGGGACTGAAGTTCAGTATCATGTGACAGGTCGGCTTAAATAGATTATGGGTCGTTCTTTAAAAGCCCTGCCCAAATTGATGAGGTGTGGACTGTCCCTTAACAGTGCATGTGGGACAGGTTGGCCAAAATAGATTATGGGTCGTTCTTTAAAAGCCCCGTCCAAAGATAGATTATGGGCTGTCCAAATTGTATGTATATAGAATAACACCGCCCATTCATGAGGCAGCCCCTTAATATTGCATTGTTGGACGCCGCCCCTTATAATTGTTGAGGTGTTGGACTGCCCAAATTGATGAGGTGCTGGACTATCCCTTACTATTGCATTGTGGGACAGGTTGGCCAAAATATATTATGGGTCGTTCTTTTTGCATTGGAACATTATGGGTCGTTCTTTACCCCTTGATATTGCACAAGGGACCGAATTTCAGTATCTATGACACCCTCCAGAGCTATAATTATATATGTAGCATACCACTGGGATCGGGAGGAGATCTGACAGCCTGGGGGGGGGGGGGGGGGGGGGGGGGGTGGGGGGGGGGGGATGTAGGGGACTTGGGTGAAATAAATACAACAATACGTCGACGACATACCACAATCATACATGGACACACTGATTAACCATAACATTTATAATTTTATCCACGTAAAATTATTTTCCATAACATTGTAAATTGATTCACTAAAATTAATTGATTGACCCATCATGAACAAACAAAGGTTGATACACTTTGTCCGAAATAAGGAACGCATTGCTCTCCAACTAGACAATGTAGATAGGTTGATCCCATGTTATTAAAAGCATAGGTAGGGTCAATATTTATTTACCGGGGAGGGGTAAGAGAAGGGGAGATCTCTGCCATAGCGTTAACATTAAACATGTCCCAAATCTTATTTAAATTGCGAGCCCGGACGTTGCGAACAGTGTCCAAAGTATGATGGTAAACCAGTAGGTACTAATTGTTTTGAAAAAAAAGATTGAGCTTCGCGCCGTCGATGATGATGGCTTCATCAGCGGTGCTTCGCCGATGTTGATTGTTTTGAAAAAAGATTGAGCTTCGCGCCGTCGAAGATGATGGCATCATCAGCGGTGCTTCGCCGATGTTGATTGTTTTGAAAAAAAGATTGATCTTCGCGCCGTCGATGATGATGGCATCATCAGCGGTGCTTCGCCGATGTTGATTGTTTTGAAAAAAAGATTGAGCTTCGCGCCGTCGATGATGATGGCTTCATCAGCGGTGCTTCGCCGATGTTGATTGTTTTGAGAAAAAAAGATTGAGCTTCGCGCCGTCGATGATGATGGCTTCATCAGCGGTGCTTCGCCGATGTTGATTGTTTTGAAAAAAAGATTGAGCTTCGCGCCATCGATGATGATGGCATCATCAGCGGTGCTTCGCCGATGTTGATTGTTTTGAAAAAAAGATTGAGCTTCGCGCCGTCGATGATGATGGCTTCATCAGCGGTGCTTTGCTGATGTTGATTGTTTGAAAAAAAGATTGAGCTTCGCGCCGTCGATGATGATGGCTTCATCAGCGGTGCTTCGCCGATGTTGATTGTTTTGAAAAAAGGTTGAGCTTCGCGCCGTCGATGATGATTGTTTCACCAGCGGTGCTTCGCCGATGTTGATTGTTTTGAAAAAAAGATTGAGCTTCGCGCCGTCGATGATGATGGTTTCATCAGCGGTGCTTCGCTGATGTTGATTGTTTTGAAAAAAGGATTGAGCTTCGCGCTGTCGATGATGATTGTTTCACTAGCGGTTCTTCCTCGCGATGTAGATTTGTTTAGAAAAAGGTTGAGCTTCGCGCCGTCGAAGATGATGGCTTCAACACCGGGACTTCGCCGATGTTGATTGTTTTGAAAAAAGGTTGAGCTTCGCGCCGTCGATGATGATGGCTTCAACACCGGGACTTCGCCGATGTAGATTTGTTTAGAAAAAGGTTGAGCTTCGCGCCGTCGAAGATGATGGCTTCAATACCGGAGCTTCGACGATGTAGATGTTTTTAGAAAAAAGGTTGAGCTTCGCGCCGTCGATGATGATGATTTCACCACCGGTTCTTCCTCCCGATGTAGATTTAATTAGAAAAAAGGTTGAGCTTCGCGCCGTCGAAGATTATGGCTTCAACACCGGGACTTCGCCGATGTTGATTGTTTTGAAAAAAAGTTGAGCTTATCTATTCTGCCTTGTACTTAGAAAAATCAGCGCGATATTTTCTCTAAGTGTTGTCCCTTTAATAGCTCGTTTGTTGAAGATCATTACGGGATACATCACGATCCGCGGCGTCGAAGAAGATTGTTAGAAAAAGGGCAGCTTCGAAATGGTAGGGTATTCTAAAGGTACTCCATAGCTCGTAACAAGGTAGGTGTGCTATATAGAAGTCCCAAGTATACAAAGGAGAAAGTAATTTTTATTTTCCTGTTTTAGACACAGTTTATTTTGGACATACTGTAGCAATGTAGCTCGTAACAAAAACAAAGATAAAGTAAGTCTTACACATATCAGTGATTACGCTCTGTATAGGTGACTGAATGCGCATTATTAGTGCCCGATGGACTATCGTTACATAGGCTATAATTCATTACAAAACCTATCGGGAAAAATTAAAGGTCCTTCTTCATGCACAGCACGACATGCCACCGTTTTCGGGAGATAATTTACCAAGTGAGATAGGATAATGTTCAATTCTAACACAGATCAATTGAAAAGGGTATCAACACTTGAGGTAATGAACCAATTTTGATACGGTATGATAGCCAATAAATTCTTGTAAATTCGCTTTACAAAGAAAAAGCTGCGGTAGTAATACTATTTAGGCAAGCCTGCTGAATTTTGCTCCATTAAATAAGCTTACTTGATTATTGATACTTGTGGTTTGTAGTTTGGTTGAGTTGATATACCTAATACTTGGTATACTTAGTAAGTCAGCTATATCTTCCCTCACGTCCCGTACGGAATAAACCGTGTATAGGTGGCCAAGGTCATCCGGGCCGGGTGCTTTGACTTGTTTGTGCCTGCCCTTTGTTATTGTTTTGTACAGTTTGCCGGTGACCACGTCATAAGACATTTTAACAACTCGTTTTTTACGATCTGTTCATCCATGCAGTAGATCGACCCAAACGATCACGTCACGACATGTAAGAGACCTTTGTTTACCTCTTTTGTGACATAGTCAATGGCGTGTGACGACAGTCCGTTGCGACCTATAGGCTATTATAGCTACAACGTATTTTTTTAAATTGGTTTGAGCATGCGCACTTGAGTTACGGGACGTCTAGCAAGACATTGCCGGTAAGTCCTTTAATCCATAAGACTTAAGGAAGGACTCCCAGGTTCTTTTGAAAAAGGTAGTCACGGTTTGCCTTGGTGCGCAGACACCACAGGCTGAAAAAGTAGGTCAATATGGAAAGCTCCTTGACCTTGCAGGGAAATGTGAGCATTTGGAGGGAAATTTTGGCATTTGGAGGGAAATGTTACTCTTTCATTAAGAAATGCATTCCATTTTGGAGGGAAATTTGGAATCGCTTGCCAGGAAAAAAACATTTTTTTCAGGCCATGGCCCATGATGGCAGACACATTGCTCAGTTGCTGTTAGTGTTGCACATGATGATGATGTCACAGTTGATTCTGAATCTGAGCATGAACTTATATCTGAGACAGGTTTGTATCTGGATCTGGATATGATTACTCCAGCAAAACGGTAGGCCCTACTATCCGCATCACGCTAGAGTTGGTTGGTAGGTGGTTCGGTTATATATATCCTTCTTATTCTCAGTCTAGAATTATTTATCGTCCTTTACAGAATAAATTGTGGAGACCTACAACTACTTCAACTCATTTCACTAGTTATTATGAGCATGCCCACATCACTCACGGGTTGTTAAAAAAGACATCAGTGGTAGTTCCATGGTTGGTAGCTATAGTATAGCTCTGTTGGTTCCATGGTAGCTACAGAGTCTACCATATTTATTGACATGATTGAAGCTGTGCGTCATAATTTTACTGTAGCCTGGTAGAAAGGATGGGGCGATTCAGATTCAAGTCTGCTTTACTTGGAAATCAAAATAGTTTGAATTTTTGAACCATTTAACCAAGGAGTTATTATAGTAAACTGGAGGAGGCACAAGCATCGAACCCATTCAACTTACTCGTGTTAGGTCCTAATGGGCCTTTTTGTCCACGGGAGGTTCTGGTTGACCCTGTATCGATCACAGAGTGGCTTGTCCTTTTCGCGTTCGTCACCACATTACCCATAGTTTATTGGGGATTTATAAGTACAGGTAAATCCTCTTCCAGCCTGCACTTTTTACATGTGCGCTCTTTTTAAAATATGATAGAGGGGCAAAGAAGATTTCTTGATGCACCCCAGGATGCTTCACTTTCATCACATGACCACTGATTTCTGTCACCAGTGTCTACTGGTTCCCATTGACATAACAGTGCAATGACATGCTTATAAAGTTGTTAAACGAGGGTCTTTAAGAAAATACTGTTGCAAGTAATATGATTGATGTGTCTTTAATACAGTTCTCTCTTGATTTTCTTAAAGACCCTATATTTTTAAGAATACAAGTTTTAGTTGGGATTCAACTTCTTTCATATTTGAGGCAAAATTTACCCTATCTGTACATGTATTACTATGGTAGAGGTCAGACGACCTCCAGCTGTTAATTACTTTAACACATTGTTGCACTATTTGTTTTGGTGATAAGCCCATGCTGGTACTGTAGGGGCGCTAAGCATGATGGGGTACATCAAGAAATCTTCTTTGATAGAGGGGCGTGGGGAACAAATCTAGTTTATAGGATCATGGTGACCTTCAAGAGATTATTTTTGAAGATGATAATGATATTACAAATTCATTCCTAGTTTGACCATACGGTGTCATACGGTGCAGATTTTGCATTCATTGCATGACCACATTTAACACTAACCCCAAGGCGTGTTTAAATTTTGGAGGAAAACGTAAATGTTGGGGGAATTAAACCTAGATCTCCTGCATGGAAGTAGTGCCCCTACCTGATCATGCCAAGGAGTCAGCTTCCAAAGTGAAGTGTTAGCTAGCGTTTTGTAGTAAATGAGGCATGTTAAGGGTTAATAGTGATTGAATTTTTAATATCTAATCTCTTTACAGCCTCCCAAGGTTAAGAAACCTTGCACATCATATGTCAATCAGCACAATCCATCAGCAGTCACCATGCTTCCAGAGAGATCCATCACGACTCCTGAGGATGAGGTACCTCCACCTAGCTCACAAACATCATCCGTTGAAATGCTTTCTCAAGTGTCGACTATGTCCCAAGATCTTTTTCCAGATTTAGACCATGAAGAAGATGATGATTCTAATGTTCTGGATGGAAATGAAGATCTTAACGATATATCTGATGTAGAAGGATCGAGTATATCTAGGCCTGTAGGACAATCTCATCAAAGAACTAGTGATAAAGTTGATCATGGATCCAGTAGCTTTACCATTAAACCAGAGCAATCCACCTCAAGAAACAATGTAATAGAAAAACCATTGTCACCAAAGCATACAACTAAGGAGAAATCACAAGTGAAGACGGATGGTTACAAGGAAACAGTAGATGAGCCCCTGCTACGTCCCAACAGCAGGCGATATGTTATATTCCCGATCAAATACCCAGACATCTGGAGTTTCTACAAGAAAGCACAAGGTATGACTGAGGGTAATCTGGTGAGAGCATGAAAGTTAAGATAAGATTATTCCTACACGTAAGAGCAGTGATTCTTCTTAGTTTTTAACTATTCTATTCTTTACCCTATCACCGGTTTAGGGGTTTTTGACCGGGATCACAATTTACGAAGAAAAAACACCAACTAAATCGCAATGATTCGATCTGGGGACCATCCGGACTCCGGCCCTATGTCCCACCCACTAAGACATGGCCCTCACCTACTCTTTCGTGCAGTATACTGCGCTCACTATACAGGGTGAATCAAAAAACATTGTGCACGATTTGAAACAGATATTTGACCTTGATGCATGCATTGAATTATGGATTGCTTGTTGTCAGTATAAAGCATTGTTAATCTAGTTTATCCTCCCAAAAATGAAAGTAATCAACTGAAAAATAAGCAAACTGTGGCAAGTTTTGTAACTGACTGCGTTTTTCACAGTTAAGACATGAATATTTCTGTAGCATGATGGTATGGGGAGAGAGTCTACAAGCAAGATTCTCACTCCATACCATCATGCTGCAGAAATATTTATGTCTTAACTGTGTGAATTCCATATGAATGGCGAAAAAACACGGTCAGTTTATAAAACTTATTTTTCAGTTGATTACTTTCATTTTTTGGGAGGATAAACTTAATTGACAACGCTTTATACTGATAACAAAGAATCCATGGTTCAATGCATGCATCAAGGTCAAATGTCCGTTTCAAATCGTGCACAATGTTTTTTGATTCACTCTGTATAGGCTCGGTTGACTACGTCATCGAAAACCGGCGGCACAGGTGCTTGAAGATGGACTTGAGATTAGCATTGTTTAGCACTCAGGGGGGTTAGGGTTAAGAAGATTGTTTGGGAATTCATAAATTGATCTTCATGAAATATAAGACTCAGGTCTACCTTAAGATCTGGATCCCTACTCCTTCTTTGTGCTGCTCAATATCAGAATAATTCTTAGGCATTCTTCTTAATTTGGCTTAAGATGAGTTCAAGAATCACTTTGTAAAGTCCACTTAAGAAGAATCTCATCATTCATGAAATAGTACATCTTTAAAGAAAGAATAGGTAATTACATCAACATTTTAAATATTTTGAACTAAACAACAGTTTAAAGACAGTTTATCATTTAATCTCACAACTGAACCTTAATGTAGGTAACAACTGAACAGAATAGAACATTTTCCAGGGTGTTGTGACTTGCCCTATATGAATAAGATTTAGAAGTCGTAAAAAGTGTACTTTAGGTCCCAGATACTGGTATACCAGTATCGTTCAATACTGGAATATAAAAGTTGGCAGTATGGGTCGATACTGGTACGATTTTACTGTTCCAGTATCGGACGATACATACTGGAACACCAAATTGTGTTCCAGTATCGAGCGATACTGGGAACGTTTTTATGTTCCAGTATCGGGTGATACTGGTGACCCGATACTGGTGCACATGCTACCAGTGTAATTTGTCCCAGTATTGAATGATACTGGTACATAATTTTGTACATTTTATATACATGTCCCAGTTTCGTCCGATACTGGAACACTGACTTTGTACCAGTATCAGACGATGCTAGTACCGTCCAGAATCTGGGACCTAAAGTACACTTTTTCCTAGAAGTCACTCAAAACTTTTTTAAATTTTAGATAAAAAAGTGCATTCAATAATGTAAACTTACATGGCCCTATATGCCCATGTATAGTGGTGGCGACACACTTTTTGTCTCGCCTGATGTAATCAGAAAGAGACTATGTTATCACTATTTCTGTCCGGCGTCCGGCGTCCGCCGTCAGCCGTCCGCCGTGTGCTAAGAAATACCTTTGTGACGCGATATCTGGAGATCCGTAAGGCCTATCGTGATGGGACTTGGTGGAGGGAAGGGGGGTGGTGCGTTCTGTTGCTGATTGATTTTTCAAGGTCATCGGGGGTCATACAAGGTCATCGGGTCAAATATGCTTAAAACTTTTAAGACGCGTTGTGACGCGATATCTAGAGATCCGTAAGGCCTATCTTGATGGGACTTGATGTCAGGGAAGGGGGTGGGGTGTTCTTTTGCTGATTAGATTTTCAAGGTCATTGGAGGTCATTCAAGGTCATCGGGGTCAAATATGGGGTCAAATAAGATCCGTAAGGCCGATCTTGATGGGATTTGATGGAGGGAAGGGGGTGGTGTGTTCTTTTTGCTGATTAAATTTTCAAGGTCATCGGAGGTCATTCAAGGTCATCGGGGGTCAAATATGGGGTCAAATAGATCAGTAAGGCCTATCTTAATGGGATTTGGTGGAGGGAAGGGGGGTGGTGTGTTCTTTTTGCTGATTAAATTTTTAAGGTCACCAGAGGTCATCGGGGTCAAATATGGGGTCAAATAGATCAGTAAGGCCTATATTGATGAGATTTGGTGGAGGGAAGGGGAGTGGTGTGTTCTTTTTGCTGAATAAATTTTCAAGGTCATCAGAGGTCATTCAAGGTCATCGGGGGTCAAATAGATCAGTAAGGCCTATCTTGATGGGATTTGGTGGACGGAAGAGGGATGGTGTGTTCTTTTTGTTGATTAATTTTTCGGGGTCATTGGGGGTCAAATATGGGGTCAAATAGATCAGTAAGGCCTATCTTGATGGGATTTGGTGGAGGGAAGGGGGGTGGTGTGTTCTTTTTGTTGATTAATTTTTCGGGGTCATCGGGGGTCAAATAGATCAGTAAGGCCTATCTTGATGGGATTTGGTGGACGGAAGAGGGATGGTGTGTTCTTTTTGTTGATTAATTTTTCGGGGTCATCGGGGTCAAATATGGGGTCAAATAGATCAGTAAGGCCTATCTTGATGGGATTTGGTGGAGGGAAGGGGGGTGTTGTGTTCTTTTTGTTGATTAATTTTTCGGGGTCATTGGGGGTCAAATATGGGGTCAAATAGATCAGTAAGGCCTATCTTGATGGGATTTGGTGGACGGAAGAGGGATGGTGTGTTCTTTTTGTTGATTAATTTTTCGGGGTCATCGGGGGTCAAATAGATCAGTAAGGCCTATCTTGATGGGATTTGGTGGAGGGAAGGGGGGTGGTGTGTTCTTTTGGTTGATTAATTTTTCGGGGTCATCGGGGGTCAAATATGGGGTCAAATAGATCAGTAAGGCCTATCTTGATGGGATTTGGTGGAGGGAAGGGGTGGTGTGTTCTTTTTGTTGATTAATTTTTCGGGGTCATCGAGGGTCAAATATGGGGTCAAATAGATCAGTAAGGCCTATCTTGATTGGATTTGGTGGAGGGAAGGGGGGTGGTGTATTCTTTTTGCTGATTAAATTTTCAAGGTCATCGGAGGTCATTCAAGGTCATCTGGGGTCAAATAAGATCCGTAAGGCCTATCTTGATGGGATTTGGTGGACGGAAGAGGGATGGTGTGTTCTTTTTGTTGATTACTTTTTCGAGGTCATCAGAGGTCATCTGGGGTCAAATAAGATCCGTAAGGCCTATCTTGATGTGATTTGGTGGAGGGAAGGGGGTTGGTGTGTTCTTTTTGCTGATTAATTTTTAAGGTCATCAGAGGTCATCTGGGGGTCAAATAAGATCCGTAAGGCCTATCTTGATGGGATTTGGTGGGCGGAAGAAGGATGGTGTGTTTTTTTTGCTGATTAATTTTTTAAGGTCATCTGGGGTCAAATAAGATCTGTAAGGCCTATCTTGATGTGATTTGGTGTAGGGAAGGGTGTTGGTGTGTTCTTTTTGTTGATTAAATTTTTCAAGGTATTACATCCCTTGCATTAACTACAATGCATACCTCTGTGACAGTGCTACATTGTATCATATGTTTCATTATCATTTCTTTCAAGTCACTTTTGATGAACAGGCGAGACGCGCCGTTCGAGAACCGCCTTGTTATCATACCCGTTGATATTTTCTAATAATTTTTTGATTGTTTACCCCAAACAATAGCTTCTTTCTGGACATGTGAAGAGGTTGATTTAGGAAAAGACATGCCACATTGGAATAGTCTCAAGGTAAGAACCCTATGTATGGTCCCTCATCAACCATATTACTCTGATTCAAAGTCTGACCCGAATTGTTATAGTAACATTCCACGAGCAACCAAAAATGCGACGCCACCTTCACGCATATTAACAGCATTGCACAGACTGATGCAGTAGGTCAAACCGTGTTGTGCGTAGCAGCGTAGTAGCGTAATATCAAGCGCATGTTCAAAACTTCTTTTGCTATTGTCATAGTTATATGGCGGACACACCATCAAAACAAGACGCACCAGGTGCCAGGGCGTGCAACGAAATCAAACAAAAATATGCAAAATACTCTTGGATCCCACGTGACCAAGGTCAAAATCATTGCTTGGCTTGTGGGACAATTTGATCAATTCTGGGGGCGAATCACTTGTGACCCCGTCTAATTTTTCCTGTTCATAAAAAACTATAAAATTAAAATAAGCATGTTTGGAATGATACTAATAACCAGTTGATAAACAAATTAACAAACATATATACCTCAAATTTTGTGAGCAAGAATAAAATGTTATTTTCATTATTTTTTACAGCCACATGAACAGCATTTTATATCGCATGTACTAGCCTTCTTCGCAGCCAGCGATGGCATCGTTAATGAGAATTTGGTAGAGCGTTTCAGCCAAGAGGTGCAAGTTCCAGAAGCTAGGTCCTTTTATGGATTCCAAATAGCCATGGAGGTAGGTTATTATTTATAAAAATACAGAAGTTGTATTCTTATGTTTTCTTTTCTTATAGGCCTAATTGTTTTCTTATAGGCCTAATTGTTTTCTTATAGGCCTAATTGTTTTCTTATAGGCCTAATTGTTTTAGGCAGGACATCTGATTGTTTAAATTTAGGAGATAAATATTTGAGTTGAAGCAACAGCTATGCATTATGTTCACTGGAAGGGCATTCAGGTTGGAAAAATTAGTCCTGTTAACCCTATGAACCCTGAATGTCTTGGATTATGAACCTCCTGAGTTATTCAGAATAATTACCACATTTTTAGCTACCAAGTAGCCTGTAGGCTTCCAAATCATGGTACATTGATGACTGTCATACCTACATGTATGCATACTAGGTTAGACTTGACCTCAAGTCTCAGGCTCACTACCTGACATTGATGACTGTTCTACCTATGTGTACTAAGTTAGACTTGACCTCAAGTCTCAAGCTCACTACCTTCGCTGTGTCAATTTCTGGTTATGTATTATTTTTCATCAGATAGATATAGGCTCATGATGAACCTACAGATAGTGAAACTGTATTACTTTAAGTCTCATTGGACCATATTACTGAATCATAGAGGTGTTAGGTTTTGTGACTTTTGGCATATCAGGTTATGTGACTTTTATCAAGAAGTAGTAGCATTTCAGTTAAATAGAGTATCATTATTTTGTTTTGTTTATTGTTTAAAACAGACATGTTGTCTTATCACGGGGAAGCTATAAAAAAAAATCGAGACCATTTAATGGTGCAACAAGATAGACTCGTCAAGCAAGTAGTACAAGCAACTATTTTTTGTAGCGATTTGTGGCTTTGAGGAAGCTTAGGTTAGGGTTAAGAGACATCAACTCTTATGATATTTTGTCTCCTTTCCAGAATGTTCACTCTGAAATGTACAGCCTGCTGATAGAGACCTATATCAAGGATCCACAACAAAAACACAAGTTATTCAATGCAATAGAAACAAGTAAGTGGGTTTGAATCGCATAACATTTGTCATGTTCTTTACTGCATGTGCCATAGTTTCAATATTTACTTTTCAACTTGGAAATGGCACTGTGTGTCATTAAAGCATGACCTTAAATTGAGTTATGTACTACGTCCCCATCTGGACTATGCCACCGCAGCATGGGACCCATATACTGCCAAAAATGTATCTGCCATTGAAAAGGTGCAACGTCGAGCTGCACGATTCGTCACCAATACTATGGGTGGGACACCAGTGTTACAAAACTACTCAACCAACTTAATGGGGTTCCCTCAAAGACAGAAGGGAAGCTCTCCGCCTGACCTGCCTCTTCAAAATGATTAATGGACAACTTGACATTGACTACAAATCCTACACCAACCCTAAGCCAGACAGATGTAGAAGAGGACACCCTGACTAATTTAAAAAAACGCCACACCAAATCAGTCGTTTACGCCCATTCATTTTTCCCAAGGACAGTATTAACATGGAACAATCTACAACATACGACCGTCCACAAAACCAGCCCACATTCCTTTAAAACCGCCGTCATCAAAGAACTTTTATCCCCAATTAACGCCACCCTCCGCCACATCCAGTCAAAATTCTTTGGAGTATTTTGGAGGAATCGCAACCAAGTACCAAGTACCAAGTACACATGAAATCTATAATAATGCCCACCATTTTATGAAATGCCTACTTGTAATTTATACAAAGGCGAGTGACTGAACTTCATTCATCTAACTTTGGCAGTGATATTAGTGAGTAGTCCACTTTGTCAACCTTTTTTCCCAAACATGATTGTAATGCGCTGGCCTTAAAGATAGGTGTTCAGATTTCTGTCCCGATTTTCAACTTAATGTTTTCTATTTTACATGAAGAGTCATCCTTATAATAGTCATATTCCAAAGTTTGAGTTGCATATAACTCCATTGGTTCTTATTTTAGAAGCACAAAATGACATGAAATTTGCCCATTGAGTAGCACACTAACTAGCCGGTTGGTTAACCACCTTTGGTGTAATTCACTGCATTTTGGCCTATAACGTCTAGATGGAAAGTTCTTATCTATAATCTTGCGCCTAAGATTTTACAGAAATAATGAGAAAAATATGAGTTTTCTTTTTTTTATATCAAAATATGTTGATGTGAGAATTTTTAAAGTGATCGGAACATACACCTTTAATACACACACAATCAAAGAAGAATCCATGTACTTAAGTGTAAAATGCTGCATTGATCACTATGATTCTGTCATCAGCACCTCATTGCACAGGGTTACATGAAGGAAGTAAAGTGAGTGAATATATGACTGCCAAAATTAATTATATGCTGCTGATGATCCAAGATGGCTGCATATCGAATCTCAATAACCCTACCCCGAGTCACTTTTTCCAAAGAATTTTTTTTCGCGGCCAAATCGAGAGGGGGAAAAGTACCCCCACTCCCCCGGGGCTCGAACCCCGGACCTCTGGGTTCAGAGGCAGACAATTTACCAACTTCAAAATTTGGGGCTTTACTAAAATTAGTTTAACATGATAATGCAATGGTCAAAATTTTAAATTCTTCTTTTGAATGAAAGCCAAATTATAGGTTATTATTATATTATTGGTATTTTATTCAGAAGCATCTCTTGCTAATATACAATATTAAAATTACGATATAAAAATGCACAGTAACAACATCAAAATATTGCACTTGTAGGATTGAATGACAATTTACAAATAAAGATATATTAAAGATAAAATGTACACAAATTAAGAAACAACAAAATGTCACACATCATGGAACTATAATACTGCACGACCAGTCGTAAGAGATAATGGGTACCTAATCATTTAAAATATTGACAAAATATGACACAGGACTATTTTGGAAACGCTGAGTCCTACAATGAAATTGGGTCAAGTCGCCACTATTACGAAGTGATCCGTCATGACACTCCAGTCTGGTAGGAGGGAGGAGAGATTTTGTCCTCTCATTTTTAGGAAGCCCTTCAGCAAATCTTCGACAATGCTTCTCCTTTCTTCCAGACAAGGTGTCAAAATGGCAATTACCCAAGGCTTCATCATAAGACTCATACTTATTCCAGAGTATGGTTCTACAAGCCCTTTTTTGGATGGATTCCAAGTCCTTTGATTGTTTGACAGAAATAGTTGAGTGCCAAACTACATCAGCGTATTCAAGAATCGGTCTTACATAGCCACCGTATACTACACAGAGCTCCTAGCTGCTAAAACCAAAATGTTGAGGGTCCGCAGCATGAACAACCTTTTATTGGCTTTCTTACGCATATTGTCAACCTGTGTGTTCCACTTACGGTCGTTTTGGAGAAACAGGCCTAAAACCTTGGCTTCAGCAACGCGGGAGTGGATCCATTATAGTGCTACCATTGTTTTTGAATATGCATGCCTACATTTTTTGTGACGCCTTTGTGAAAAAAGTGCCCATTCTTTCTGACTCCCCATGTATACTACTGAAGATATTTCATGATCATCACCTAAACTCCTAATAGTACACTATAATGGCCAAGTAGCAAGTAAATGGCTCCTTAGGTGCTGTAAATATTTTGGTGATAGGTTTTGCTGTGTGATTATTTACTCATACTCAAAATACTCATCTGTTCATCCACTGAAATATGGTGTGCCTCAGGGATCTGTTGCTGGTCCACCGATCTTTACTTTATATTCCAAACCAGTCGCTGCTATCATGAGGCGCTTCAACGTTCCATATCACGTGTACGCTGATGACACCCAAATGTATGTGAGCTATGATCCTAAGGTGCCTGGCGATTTTGAGGCAGCGCAGCGCAGGCTTATGGATTGTATTGCTGAAGTCAAAGTATGGATGTTGAAAAATAAGCTGAGGTTAAATGACACAAAAACAGAGTTTTTCCTAATTTCTTCTCCAAGACAACTCCATCTGGTCTCTGGTGTTGGTTTAAGGATCGGTGGATCTGAGATAGATTCCTCCTCATCAATTAAGAACTTAGGTGTATCATTCGATCCCCATCCATATGAAAATGGATTTACAGGTTAATTCTATGTGTCGTACTATTAATTCCATCTCAGAAATATTGCTTGTATTCGTCGTTTTATGGATCATAATACATGTGCACATGTAGTGAGGTCTTTGGTCCTTTCTAGGCTGGACTACGGTAATTCTCTTTTAGGCGGTATTTCAAATTCAAATGTCAAGCGCCTGCAAATACTTCAAAATCGTGCTGCGCGTATTATTTTCTGTGTTAACAGACGCACCAGCGCCGCGCCACTATTGCGTGAACTTCATTGGCTGGCTGTCCAGCAAAGAATCGACTTCAAGATCTTACTGCATGTGTACAACTGTGTAAATGTATTAGGCCCCTCATATTTGTCTGATGTTGTGTCTTATTATCAATGTGCTCGTGCTGGTCTTAGGTCTTCTAAGGACACAACTCGTCTCGTTGTTGATGCTAATAAACGTGCAATAGGCAAAACAGCATTTTCGCACTTAGGCCCTAAGCTATGGAATGATCTCCCCATTTTTATTCGCAATACCTGTAGCGTTCATACTTTTAAAAAGATGCTAAAAACTCACCTGTTTCCATCAGAGTAATTTGTTTTTCATCACTTTACATGGCCTATTGTCTCTATTATTGCCCATTTTTTATATCAATGTATCTATATTCTTGGTATTTGTATTTTATATACTTGTTGTATTTTTATAATACTTAAACTGTGTATATACTTTGATTGTATCTTTTTTAATATTTTATAATGTTGTTATTTGTATTGTGTACGGCGCTTTGATCTTTTTTTGGAAAAGCGCCTTATAAGTGCTCTGTAATAATAATAATAATAATTTGAAATTAACCCTGTTGATTGAACAAATTGTTATTCAGTGCCATGTGTGAAGAAGAAAGCTGACTGGGCTTTGAAATGGATCCACTCTAAGGAGGCTTCTTTCGGAGAACGACTCATTGCATTTGCAGCAGTAGAGGGCATCTTCTTCTCAGGTTCATTTGCTGCTATCTTTTGGCTGAAGAAGAGGTAAACCCATACGTAATAATGAATAAGAAATTTAAATTTTGGTTGTACTACCACCTAGGGTAACATAGGCAAATTGTGTTTTTGGTAGGATTTGACAGCAGGCGTTGACTTAAGTGTACTGTATTATCCCTATTAAGCACCCAGGACCTTATAAGCGCCCACCCCTGTTTTTCTCAATGACTACCAACAAACAAATCCTTATAAGCGCACACCTTTTCAAATGGTCAGCATCCTCAAATGACCACTTGTACATATATTTCATTTAGTACATGGAATGGTCAGCCTCCTCAAATGACCAATTGTACATTTTCGTTAGTAGGTCAAGTGGTCAGCCTTCTCAAATTACCACTTGTACATTGTATTTAGTACATCAAATGGTCAGCATCTTCAAATGACCATCTAATGGTCAGCATCTTCAAATGACCACTTGTACATTTTATTTAGTATGATAAATAAGTTTAAAAAAGGTAACATATAAGCGCCCACCCAAAATGACTTTGCTAACCGCCCTGGGCGCTTAATAGGGATAATACGGTACATTTTTTCTCAAAGGATCACTAAATATTCTTACATTCTATCGAATGATATTTTCAAACGTACATGCAGAGTTTAGTTTTATAAAGATGAAGTCCCAACACTATTACTTCATGGAAGTACAGGTCTACTCTTTTTTGATGATGGCATGCATGTCATAAAAAATATGAACATAGAAGAATAAACCTTGACCAATTCATAAAGATATTTGATGCAATGGTCTTTAAGTGAAATTCAATTGGGAAATAGTGCACTTCATACTGTATATCAGGGGTATAATTTCATCATCACACTTTAAAGTACCCCTGTAGGAATATCAATGGATCCCTGTGATTCATGTTATCGTTCATCTATAGTTTAATCAGTTCTAAATTGGCGAGAAATATGCGCTTTTTATCTCTCCTCGCGAAAATCATCCAAGCGTACACAAGTTATTTTGGCACACACAAGCCTCATGCATAGGGTTCACAAGTGCGCCATGATGCGCCATGCGAGCGTTTTGCGCGCCCATGCTCTTCTGATTCTTCTGCTTCTGTAAACAAGTTCACCAATTGTGAACTGATTGAACTATAACTCTGCGCAGTGACGTTAGAGGGTATTCCTGTGATTGATACAGTACTTCCATGTGAGTGCCGGGATTAGTCTTTGACTGCATAGGCAAAAATGCCAGCGTGTTACAATCATGCCCATATTTATGAGGTACAATTTTTGGAAAACACTCTGACGTCACTGCACAGAGTTAGATGAATGAAGTATAGTATGATCCATTAAGTGAAATAGAATCTATATGTTTCATGTAATATAAGTGGTTCCGATCTTCCGGGAATGGGTTTCTTGCATACTGGGTGTCCCAAAACAATTACAACACACCTTTGAGTGATTAAAGATGCTAAAAACTACTCAACCAAATCGAATGCGGTTTACACCAAAATGTCGCGAAATTATTGCACCTCACGAAACTATAAATTTGTATTACATTTGGATACTTATTTTTGAAATTGAATAACTCAAAGGTCAGATGTATTTTTGGGGGCACCCTGTACACTTGTAATCATGCACCTGCAAATTCATCTTCCTTGTCACTCCGGTGAAAACATGTCATGCTTTATCTTGTTAAACCAATTCTTCTTTGTACAGAGGTCTAATGCCTGGCCTGACCTTCTCTAATGAGCTCATCAGTCGAGACGAAGGGCTCCACTGTGACTTTGCCTGTCTACTCTTCTCTCATCTGCATCGTCAACCTAGCATGAAAAGGATCAAGTCTATCATCCAAGAAGCTGTTGCCATAGAGAAGGAGTTTCTTACTGATGCCCTTCCAGTAAATCTCATTGGAATGAATGCTAAACTGATGACCCAATACATAGAGTTTGTTGCTGATAGGTTGCTAAGTGAGCTGAATTGTGAAAAGGTATGCTATTGTGTTTTATTTATATCAATGTTGTGAGATAAACACAACACCAAAAGTAAGTCCCCCATAAACAATTTGTCATAACATCGTAAGATTAAACATTTTACCAATAAAACTAGGAAGTTGTCCATTACTTCATGGCTGAATGAGCTCAAATGGAAGACAAAAACTGCCCTTCTCAAAAGTCACAAAAGTTTACGAATTGCTTCTCACTAATGGGAAAGTACCTGTGGCTGAGCGAATATTACTGTAATGTGTAATCAAATCATGATCATTCAGCCATGTAAATCCCCTTCTTGGCTCAGATGTTAGCACAGTGAGTTTAACTACTAGATCATACCTGTGTTTTGCACTGACATCACCACATATTGTCTGTACTCAAATGGATCAATGATGATAATGCAACAACTTAGGCAACAAAAAACCCTGTTCTACAGGCAAACAGATCTCTCAGGTTGGGTCGTTCGGTCAGTCAGGCGGTTTCTTTTTCCTTCTTTAAATTGTTCATGAAAATGTTAATGTATGTCAACAATTTTTGAAAACAAGTTTTAAAAAAATCAAAGAATTTCAAAAAAGAAAATCTACATTTTCTCAAACATTTTTAACCGACCAACCCTACCTAAAAATGAGTCGGTCAGGCCAATAGAACAGCGTTTTTCCTCTGTCACCATACTAACCTGTTATCTATGCCTTTTTCAACAGATCTACAAGTCAACCAACCCATTTGATTTCATGGAGACCATCTCTTTGGAAGGGAAGACTAATTTCTTTGAGAAACGAGTAGGGGAATACCAGCAGGCGAACGTTATGGTGCACGAACAGATGAGACATGAGTTCACACTGGATGCAGATTTCTGAAGAGAATATTTCCCTCACTAAGAGTTTTTAACTTACTGAAGTGATACTATTGTAGTGTATTGTACTGAAGAAGCATCTGAGTGTAACACATTATTATTCCACGATGTTATCATCTTGCTTGCCTAGCTATTGAAACTAAATACACTTCTCAATGGTTATTTGGGGATAGAGTTTTGTGTTCCCTAAAAAATGGCCGCTAATCTGAAACACGAAAGGTCTCTATTAACAAAAATGCTATTATTCTGTTAAAAGAGCACACAAATAACAATACTTGAATTCTGTAAGTAAGTTTTGTTCTGCTCCATTCCGTGGGTGATTCTGTTTGTAAAATATGCAAGGGCTGAAGGAATACAGAAATATATGGTTCACTGTAAGGAGAATATCATGCCACACTCGGTTTCTTCACTGATAACAGACAGGGTAGTATTAATGTAGTTAAATATTACTCCCAAGTCTCAACCCACTAAAAGGATCGACTCCTGTTTGTATACTGTATGGTTCACTATCATTAATATTGTGCAATAAACAAATGGATCATCATATAAAAGCATTACATACTGTAAGCCTGATTCAGAATCCTTGAGTAGTCCCATAGCCAACAGGGCTGCCGGAATGCAAAAAAAAAAAGCTGATCAGTGATGAGGTCCTCTTTGTACGTATGTGATGAAGTTGTCGCCGCAATTTGCCATACAATTTGGCAAAATGACTTAATTTTACTATAAGATGTGTGTCTTTCCGTAGCACTGAACCCCCTAGCCCCAGCAGGTTCCTGAAAGGCTGGCCCCTGCCAGTGGCGTAACTAGGGGATGGCAGGGATGGACTCGGAGGGGGATGCCACTGAGCCATTCCTGTGCTTGCCATGTGCGCATCTAACATATTCCTGATCTCACTATATGATTGCAACCTATGTTTGTGTGTATCTCAGTACTAATAGTAGATATCCTCTTTGTTGAATCTAATTCCTCTGATTATACCAGGCATGCGAATTTTCAGGTTTAAACTGGAATTCAGATGTTTGTTTTGTCCAAATGTTTGCACTTTCCTCTAATTTCAACCTGTTTTTTGGTCTTTTTAGCCCATTTTCATGCACCTTTTCAAGGTTTTTCTCTCAATTATGTTCATTCTCATATACTCAAGTGAAAGGAAAACAAATCTGCTGTCATTCTGTGCAGTCAATTCATTGACCAATTTTCATAGGATTAATCATCTAGGTAAAGGAGTAATTTCTATAAGGGTTAGAACAAAGAAGTGAATTACCTGTGTGTGCATATGCAATAGTATAGAATCTGAAAGAATACTTTCAGGTTACGTTTTTATCTCAAAATTGAAATTGAGAAAGGTGTTTATTTATGTAGTATGATTAGATTTCCTATTTATCTGTATTACTGTTTTTCAGTGTTTAATGTTTTTCGTAATATCACTAATTTTGGCTACCATTTTTTTCTTTCTTTTCAGTTTACAACTCGCACCAAATAAGTTATTGATGTTACACTTGATTGAACTCCATTGCTCACATTCCCAAATGTGATTTACTAAACCCTAATTCAGACCTGTCCATAGTACAATGAAGCACTTAGGCCTACGCTAAACCCCAATGCGTGATTTTTTGGGGAAAAAACTATCCGGAGAGAAAAACAGGTCAGATTGAAGGGGAAAGTCTGGGTGTCGCCTGCATGGAAGTCCCGCCCCAAGCTGAAGGCCCCACAATGTCAGCTTTGGAAATCTTGAGATTTTCTTCAGCATATGATAGTGCCAAATTCACCACTATTTTTGCAGTAAACTCTGTCGTCTGTTCAATGAAGTATTACATTGACAACTAGAGTGATGCTCTATTGACGTTAGAGCACTAAAAGTGATAATTTTGACAAATTCAGATAGAGACCTCCCAAGATTCTCAAGCAAGTTGCTTTGAAACATAAATACATGACAAATTTATACGAAATATAGGCATTGAAAAGATGTTGGATCTTTTTTGAGGGGTTAAGTTCATAATCTGTATTCCATATGATACAAGGTATTGATAGTATGATGGCAGTATTGAAAAGAAGACTATGTTTGGGCTCCACAGTAAATGTCGCTTCATATTCATAATTTATATTAGGTCAGTCATTGTTAGCGTATGTGTTAGATATACATGTTCTAGTACAATCTCAAATATAGTCTTATAGATAGCAAGCAAATTAGCCCAGTTTACTTCTGCCCTTTGATTTTGCCAATGTATTCTATTATTGAGCTGTGAACCTGGGTCACTGGCTATTCCATTTGAAATCCATACATCCTCTAAGGAAGACATGACCTTAATTCATACACTCTTAGTAGTGTCGAACCAATCAGAAAGCAAGAAACTAAAATACGCGGAGTGCATTGAAAGTGTCTTATGCACTCTGCGTGTGCGCCATTTAATGCGTGAATTTTGATTTGTATAAATTAGGTCAATACATGCGTATGTTTTGTTTCTCGGAAAATTAGAAAAATCAATGCATGTGCGCAAATGTCGATATGCTCACAATAGCACTCTGCGGGGTCATGCCATTATTCACACATCAACATCAGGGCGCGTGCATTGTTTTTGTCTAATTTCTCTCGAAACAACACATACGCATTTATTGACCTATAATCGTCCACATAGGGAGTGTAGATTTCAAATAGAGTCACCCATGCAGTTACTCCCATTTGAAATCTACACTCCCTGTGTGGAATGTCTTCCATAGGGTGGGGTGGGGGGGGGGGGGTGAGGGTTTCAACTGGAATAGCACAATGGGTATGTCTTCAACACTCAAAGCCCATGACCTCTTTTATGACTGTAGATTTGAGTTTAGGTTTAAATAGATGAAGCAGTACTAGTGTAAATGGAATAAACTAGATTTAATATGGATTATATATTTCAATATTATATATTTAAAATTAAACATTGTAACAAAACTGGACTAGAAATAGTACAGTGCTTACTTGGTAAACAAGTCAATTTATTTCCATTTTGTCACATAACCTTTTTTTTTCACTGTAAGAATTTTCTTATTCCCTATTTACAGGAGATAACTATTGTAAATCATTACAAATCCAAAATGTTGCAAGTATTTAAACGGTCACATGATGTGCAACACATTTTTGGCACATCGTCATTTTTGCTGCGAACAATGCATTGGTTAAAAAACAAGCAGTATTAGGTCGAAAAAAACCACATGTAATTTCATTTTTGTCCCATGTTTCAATCAATAGAAATTATCTTAACAATTTCCATGTGGCATGTGTCTGCAGACGACATTCCAAAATGTTTCAAAAATGTCAAAATTGTTGAATATCATTACCATATTTTGAATCACCATGTAAAATGCATTGAAATAAGTACAAACATGCCTAGTATTGATTCAGTAATTCCTTGGATAGCCCCTGAAAGTTTGGAAAGGTTTCTGAAAAATCTGTTTTGTATATATGGTAAAACCAATAGCCACGTGGAAAGCGTTAAGACATTTGTACTTATGTTGTCTTAATTAAAAGCAAGGGTTGATATACTGCATTTCAACCATGTTTCAGCATGGTTCATCATGATTAAATGTAAAAACAAGCGGTGACATAACCCCTACAGTGGTGGGGGCATGAGACAAGGTAGTAGGTGACTGGCCTATCATCATCATGGCATTAACCAAGGGAGGGGGCGGTGGGTAAGGGGAGACTTGTGCCAAATATGGCTTTAATAACCATTGACCTGGCAATTACTGTAACACCAGAAATGTTCGCTAGTTTAAAATTTCACGAATCAGCAATACTGGCCTAATTCAAGGCATGAACATTTTGCAAATGTAAACTTTGGAGTCATATTGTGTAACTTTGCAATGCACTGCTACAAGGTAGATTGGAAATATTTGTGGCATGAATCTTTTGTGAGTAAGTGCTCCTCACAAAATTAGCAAAATTTAAATGCGCACAAACATTTCTGGTTTTTCAGTACCCTCTGACCAATCCCCCCCCCAAACAGGTGACCCTGTCATGCCAATAAGGGATTCTATACATCTGTGCTGTGTGGTTTACTTATTTCACATAGCCTATACTAAAGTTGTTACTAATAAGTCACTAAAATTCAGGTCAAGTCATTTTAAGTCAAGTCAATGTTTTGTTCAATATGACCAAGTTATAGGACAATTCACAAGTCAAAAATGTTACCACTCTGGCCTATGCCCTTGTGAAATAACACCACCCAAAAGGAGGTAATTAATTTTGTGTTCATCTATGATGAATCATGCTGAAACATGGGTGGTTGAATACCTTTTTATTATTTAACCAATTGTTACAGAAAGTAAATTGAATGAAAGACAAGAAATTAACTATTGGTTGTTCCAAAATTGACCAGTCGCGTCAAAAAGGACATGTTGTTGGCAAACACAGTTTTGAGATAGAGGGCAATATATTTGGTGAAACATTAAGAAAATAATAGACAAAAATATGCTTCTTCAAATCATATCTTGTGATTACAAAGTCCGATTACATTCAACAAGGTATCATTTCGAAGCTTAAAATGTTCTCTTTCAAATCAAACCAATTACTCAGAATTGACTCGGGCCTCCAACATGCCCATTTTGACGTGACGGGTCACTATTTTGGACTGTTGACTTGTTTACCAATAAATAGGGTACACTTTTTAGCACTGTATATAAGGTATTGGAAAAATGTACTTTAAGGTTCTAGACGTGTGTCAAGTCTAGGATGGAGTAATGTGCATCATGAGACATTGTAATTGACACATAAACCTGGGACTTAGCGTATACTGATCTGAGGAAAGGAATTCAATTTTTATGTATTCAAATAAAAAGAAAAACAGAAAAGAAATTTAAATCTTATATTTCATTCATATTTGATATTCAGGGATGTGTTGTGGTCTTTCCAATCCATTGTTTCACTTAAAATACTTCTTCTTTTGCAAATAAAGTGCTTCAACCCCTAAACTTGGTAATGTGAACCTGTGACCCATGCTTCATATGGCTATGTTGGGAATAGGGGTCAAAGGTCAGGCAAAGGCTACTAGAGGTAATTGAAGAATACAGGGCAAAATATTGAGACATTCTCTGATATCAACTGAACTTAATGTAGATTGTACAGTTTAATCCTAACTCTACCCCCACTTTTTCAGAATGGAAAATTGACCAAAATATCCCCCGATCCCCCGGGATTTGAACCACGGACCACGGGTGTCAAGGCTACTTGGCGCATATACTGCGCCAGGTATATGGGCTGGGTCCATTTTTTCATCGAAAAACTTCCACTTATTTTGTGGTATACGAGGGGGTATCAAAAAGTTTTAGAAATCACCCAGAAGTGAAGGAGCCAGAAACTTTATTTTGATATGTGATCCTTCAGACATCTTTACAAAGTCCCTATGCAAAGTGACACATTTCTCCCACTATGTATTACCTGTCCACAGACCGCCATTGTAGAGATCCTCAGATTGACCGCCATTGATTGATTCTCAGATTGTGTTATTCCCAAAACAGCAATAAATAGTTGAAAGTTTTGACAGAAAGGGGTCAAAGGTCATTACAAACAAGCTTGGTGATAATAAACTTATGGGTAACATGGGGTGTACACAGATTGACCTCTAATGACCCCTACATGACCTTTGACCCTTTCTGTCAACACTTTAAACTATTTATTGCTGTTTTGGGAATAACACAATCTGAGGCAATCTGAGAATCAATCAATGGCGGTCAATCTGAGGATCTCTACAATGGCGGTCTGTGGACAGGTAATAAATAGTAGGACAAATGTGAAACTTTGCACAGGGACTTTGTAAAGATGTCTGAAGGATCACATAACAAAATGAAGTTTCTGGCTCCTTCACTTCTGGGTGATTTCTAAAACTTTTTGATACCCCCTCGTATGGTAGGGTTAGGGTTATATAAACCAAACTTAGAACATTTTTGAAAAAGAAAAATTAAATACAAAAATTGCTTCTTATTGAGACAAGAAAAAAGGTCAATCATGACATCCAGCTCAAAGGTCAACAAAAGGTACCTAGAGGTGTAAATTTAAGACATGCACCAATGTCAACTAGACTTGTTTCAACTCGCACTGATCCGAAAAAAGTTATACATCACTTCCTGGTCAAAGGCCAAGAAGGGGTGACTAGAGGTTAAAATGTCAATTTTCATTACTACAGGGTCATAATTTAAGACACGTTCTGATTTCAATTGAAACTGTTGCAACTTATGCCCTTTGCTGAGAAAAGAATAAAAGTCAAATATGACATACAGGTCAAAGATCAAGAAGAGATTACAAGAGGTTGAAATGTAGTTTGAATCGTGTGGGGCCAAGAGGAGACGAGAAAACATCACTTCTGGGTCAACTGAAGAAGAGGTAATTTTCGGTCATCCAAGGTCAAAATTAATAAGATTATCAACAAATATCTGTGATCTATGATCACAATGAGCTCTAGTATCATTTTAAAAAGTTCTGTACATAGAATTATATCATATAAAAACCAGACTCCCTTACCTATCTATACCTGCCCATGTCATAGCGTTGTTCCTGAGCTTTCAAGCACAAACACATATTATAAGCCTGCTTCGATAATTGCCCAACTCATTTTTTCTAGTTTTTAGAAGAAGAAAAAAATGAAAAGTGAGTTAGGCAATTCTCCTGTAATCTGGAAAACCTAGTAAGTCAAATTTTGGAACAAAAATTCAGTTAGACCCGGGGTGGTGGCACTCATCTTTTTTTGGGGTAGGGGTGTGCCGCCCCTCAAAAAGGGGGCTAGAGAACTGAGTGGATTTTATGACGAAAAATAGGGTCTTAGGAACTGATTTTTTCAAAAAATAGGTCTTGAGAACTGGCCTATAGTTCAATTTTGAATAGCAAGAACACACATTTTTTATTTTGTTTAGGTTTCCAAACGCAACATTTTCAAAGAATAGGGGCTTTGGAACGCAAAATTTCGTGATTTTTGAATTTTCAATAAAATTGGGATCATAAGAACTGATGCAGGCTCAAAAGGGGGGTCATAAGAGCTAGCAGCAGAGGGTGAAAAGGGGGGTCTTCAGCATGGCACATACCTATACCCTTTTCCAATGTCAGTGCCCCCCCCCCCCCCCCCCCCCCTTTGGGGTGTGAAACTCTTCCCTGTCAGCAGTTTTTCATCTGGAAAAACCTACAGTATGGATAAACCTAGTCTGGAAAAAATATGGAAAATGTTTTCCTTTTGTTTTCAACGTGCGTTTGCATTCAACAGACTTACTAGGCTTTTCCAGATTACAGGAAAATTATTGAAGCAGGCTGACAATATGTTGAATAGCACCATGAATAGTGCAGGTGAATTCCAACAGTGACTGTTGGGTAGAACTAGGTTGAAGATATGGGCAATTCCACGCGTTGCGGAATGACATTTACACAAAAAAATCCACTTTCTTTTGGGTGTAAAACCCAGAGATTTGTAGTTACTCCCCATTTTACAACTTTATTTGATAATAGCGATTGATACTCAAAAAATAAACCTAGGGAAAAAATTAGACTGCGCTTCCAAGTATCCTAATTTGCATATGCAAATTTGCGTTGCGGAATGACGCAGACGATTGGTGTGTTTTTTACATGTTTACACAAAGTGAAAACTCTGTGAACTTTTTAGAGTGTATCATTATTGAAGTTACTTTTTAGAAGGTTTGAAGTGTTAGCTAACTGACAAAAGCATTTTCATAAAACTTAATCATCAGCTAGGATTTCTAGTAGGTCATCAAAAAATAAAAGTAGGTGTTGCGGAATGACGTTGCGGAATGACAGTGTGAATTTGTGTGCAAAACTCCATAGAGAAAAGAAAAAACATGTTTTTATGCTTTAATATGCATAAAAAATAAAAGAAAGAGTAATCAGTGGCATTTCATATGTTACAAATTCGTGAATACAAGTAACCCAACTAATTTCACATTGAAATCATCATTTACAGGTAAAGTAGCCATGATTTTGTGATTTAGTTGCCGAATTCAACAGCTTGCACATCAAAGTTGCCTAATTCAGCAAATTATGAGTTTTCATCAATTTTGAAACTTTTTTAGAAGTTTAGAGTCCATATTTGAATGAATTATCATAAATAAGGATGATCTTATACCAAGTACACAAAAATATCACAATTTGCTCAATAAATTGCCTAAATATAGGGATTAATACCTTTGTCATTCCGCACCGTCATTCCGCAACACGTCATTCCGCAACGCTCGTTAGGGCTATTAATTAACAGAATTTTCCAATTTTTTTTGGTCATTGTGAAAGCATGTCAATTGTGTGCAGAGAAAAAATAGTTAAATGAAAATAGGGTACATTTTTGACGGGGGAGATGAGCGACCCCGTCATTTGAAACGACGTTTCTAAGTCGTAACCTTTTCACAAACCCCTAAAATTCGCGGCATTTGCTAATATTAATAACTTGCATTAATCATCTTCTGAAGCGATTTTGTTGTAAAATGTAATTGATATTGTTATAATATGAAGGTAAGAGGACACAGTAAGTTATTTCAGCTATTTGGATGCCATTTAGTAATATACTAAGCTATTTGGATGCTATTTTGTATTATATTATATGATTTAGTAATATACTGAGTCACTGAG